>JAQIWU010001563.1:0-15793 GCA_034696445.1 Isotomiella minor
GTTGATTATTGCATATGGCTCTTACACTCGGTCCAAACCAAAGCCGCAACGAATGGTGTAAAAGTAAACAAATGAAACAAAATGCGAAAAACTACGCATTACTTTTTTTAAAGCCATAGATCCTCCGCATCCGCGAATCCAACACTTTTGAGAGCAGGTTTAAAAAGTCGACAATGCGAAAATGAGACACACTTTAAAAGCCAGAAGAGGACAGAGGAATGGAATTTTGGCATGCAATACAAAAGAGAGTTTTTTTTGCAGTTTTGGCCATTTGGTTGGTTTGGTGGACGTAAAAATAGAAGGGAAAATGATGCCCAAATGTATAACCTCACGCACAATTCAATTCATTACATCTTTTGGTAATTTACGTACGCACTTTTCCAACCATTCTCTTTTTTACGCACTATCAAAACAAGAATGACGGAATGCAAATGCAACAATAAGAATTTTCCTACATCCACATAGGTACTTTTGCCTTTGCGTGCAAAATAACAAAACCAAGCCACAAGGCAAAAGCAATTACCTCTTTTTTTGAGATTGATATTGATAAGTTAAGTTGTTATTCATTCTGCTAAAAGTACTCTGCTGGTCATCAACCCTACTTTTTCAATCGATTCCATTGCATTGTTATTAAAAAAATATGAAGGGAAGGAGGGATGAATAATAATGTAGCAGCCTTATTAATTACATACAAAGGATTTGCATAGCTTGTGGCGTTTTGTAAAGGCCACATCTCAAAAGTAATTAACACATCTCAAAGGATAAAAAGGGTTCATGGCAGGACACTTTTTTTTCTACACACACTTTCGCGTTTCGCCGACGTGAAGGACTTAAAAGAAAAGAATACAATAATGCGCGTGCCTTCATGACATGAGGGACCCTTGATGAAATTTTCAGCCCTTAAATTCCATGATTTTTTGAAGAATTGAAGGAGACAATGCCCATGAAGCCTTGGTTCTCGGGGAGAGTTGAGAGACCCGCTAACTTCGACACTGCCTCTTTCATCACATGCACAAAAGTTTTGCCATTGCCGACTTGACTTGACGCAATAATTTTTCTAAAATTCCGATAAGTTAAAAAGAATTGACTCTCAGATAAGATAAGATGGCGGCACAAGCATTGACCCGTTTGGGACAGTTGGGCTTGGGTGTGGCTCTGGTAGGAGGTGTGGTCAACTCTGCTCTTTACAACGGTAAGGACAAAAAAGTTATTATTCGAATTTCCTTCACTTATCTTTTTACCTTATCAATCATAGTTGACGGAGGACACCGGGCCGTCATATTCGATCGATTCATGGGAGTCAAACCGGACGTTGTGGGTGAGGGGACGCATTTCTACGTCCCTTGGGTGCAGAGACCCTTTATCTTCGACATCCGTTCCCGGCCTCGAAATGTCCCTACGATCACAGGGTCCAAGGACTTGCAGAATGTGAACATCACCCTCCGTCTCCTCTTCCGACCCATTCCGGACGAGTTGCCCAAGATCTTCACCACCCTTGGGGTGGACTATGATGAGAGGGTCCTCCCCTCCATTACGAATGAGGTGTTGAAGGCGACTGTCGCCATGTTTGATGCTGGGGAGTTGATTACGCAGAGAGAGATTGTGTCCTCGAAGGTCTGTGACGCACTTACGGATCGGGCGAAGCAGTTTGGGATTATTTTGGATGACATTTCTATCGTAAGACGCATTTTTGATGGGGAGAATGAAGGATGGGATTATAACTTTGGATTGTATTTATAATTTCAGACACATTTGACCTTTGGCAAAGAGTTCACTCAGGCCGTTGAGTTGAAGCAGGTCGCCCAGCAGGATGCGGAGAGGGCGAGGTTCCTTGTGGAAAAGGCTGAACAACAGAAAAAAGCTGCCATCATTTCGGCTCAGGGAGATTCTCAGGTAAGAACTTGGTCTTGTTGAGTCATTATCATTATTATCATTTGTTTTTCTTGTCATTTCAGGCCGCCATCATGCTTGCAAATGCCTTTAAGGAGGCAGGTGAGGGTTTGGTGGAGCTTCGACGAATTGAGGCTGCAGAGGACATTGCGTACCAACTAGCCAAATCTAGGAACGTTACTTATCTCCCAACTGGTCAAACCACGCTTCTAAACTTACCCGTGGGTGGAGGTGCCTCGTCAATGAATAGTCCAGCATAAACAACAATATTCCTTCAATCTAGAGAGATAGTTCATAAGTCATTGAGTTTGTTTGAGTCATGTAGTTTTTGAGCTGTTATATGACAAGTTATAGATACTTATCTTCATACACTGTTAATTGTTCAGAAAGAGACAAGTCCTGCTTGTTTCAGGAGGGGCTCCTCTTTGGGAGTAAGTCTGGAGTAAATTGATGAAATTGTGGTACAATGTGTTATGACATCTCTTTCTTACGCACTGCTACATAATCAGGTTTTAAAATCCCATTTACATATAATTGGACTATTGGACATGCCTCAGGGATGCCGTAATTATTTTTTAACTACACATGCGTCTTGAACATGAAGCAACAGAGTCACTGACTCGCTCATCAATCTTTTTTGTATCTGAAGTTGACAGTAGTGTGACAAAATAATGGTCATGCTTTTGCATCCGCACAATACTTTATGCATCTTAACCTTGTGTCGACATGTCCATTTATCATCACCGTAAAACGTCACTGAAATGATGAAAAGGGGAATGACATTTTGGCTTTTCAAGAATGAAGAATGCTTTCAGAGACAAGACATGTAATTTATTCCCATTGACCTAATTCTTCAGTTGTCTTCATTTTCATAAGTCTTCTGGATGTGAAAAGTTCATCGTTGGATTATTTGAGTGAATAGGGGCAGCATGAGATTGTCAAAATTTCCACAAGAAACTCCAGTTAAAAACCTAAGTCTACAGGCCTTAAAATGTTTTTAATGGGTGACAACAACTCGTTATCACATCACAAAAAGATTACGAGACGTATTTTATTTGACATGCCTCAAAGAGATTCCGTGCCGTAAAATTTTATTATTCATTTAAATGCGCATAGCGTCCTCGAATCTTAAATCCTTTTTTGTTGCACTTTTATTGTTGCAATAATGCACCCGTTAAATACTTGAACAAAATCTTGGCATTTCCTTTGCATCCGCATCAAACTTTGAATTAATTTAACCTTGAGAAGTGTCCATTTATCATGACTAAAAGTGGAATGACATTTGGCATTATGTATATTTGATACACATCAAGGAATAGTATTTTTAGACAATGGTGGCTGGTGCATTGACCTAATTTTTTTTTTTATTGAATTACACTTTTGAGTTTTCTAATTTTTGACTTGACATATTTTATAAAAATCTTGATCCAATTCGTTCTGAAAAGCTGACCTTTGAAGTGAAGAAAATGGTACAAAAATTGTGTGAAATTCGGATTAGTTCAATTCCTTCACTGACAGATTATAACAACGTAAGTAGAATGAGATAATTGGATCCAATCCGATCATTTTCTTTTAATCAAACTCGCATAAAACAATCCTACTTTTAATAAAAAGTATTACCTGAAGAAGGAAAAGCATAATTTTATTGCCCTCGTAATAAATTAAGAAAGAAAGATGAAGGATGTGATGAAAAACATGATGGATGGGTGCTTAATTTTGACTTTTGGCAGGCATGCAACATTAAACATTTAGACGATGTTTTTTACCTGGTTTATTTCTGACTTTGTGATTGAGTTTAGAAAGAAAGAAAATTCATTTTTGAATGCAAATTGTCTCAAAAAATGAATGTCAATCACAATTAAGAGATTATCAACGTGCCCCTTTCTGAATTCTTCAGTGAAAAAGAAAGTGCAAATTAATCCTTTGCATACATAATTCCGCATCTCATTCATTCATTCTCAATAATTATTTGGTCCGGAAGTCCGGAAATAAATCCTCCTTTAAGCCAGTGTACCACTACCACATCATTGTATCATCATTTATCATCATAAAATGAGTCCGTTGTTTCAAAAAAAATTGAATTACATTCTGCGCATTAAACTTTTAGTACACAACCATTCCAAATCCCTTTTCGTTTCAGTTGTTGATTTGACTCAAGATAAAATGTGGACGATGCGATCCTCTGGCACTTGGCATCTATCCTATCTCAACGATTTGAAGAAGAAAAAACAGAGGAAGATTTTACTTTAATTTAATTAAGCCAAATTACCTTGTTTCAAAGTGGGCATCTCATCCTTGCCTTTAAAGAAAGATCATCAAGGCTTCTCTCTCAATTGTTGAGACAGACGGATTTTAAATTGTGCATACGGGATAAACCAGTATGTTGTATGTGTGATCGTAGTTTAGGTTTAGGTCCTTACCATTTTACATTTACGTCAAGTCAAGATACTTTAGCTTAGCGTACTTCATTCAAGTTCAGTCAGTCATCAATTTATAGCAGCAACAGCAACTCTTAAAAGAACTAAAAACTGCATCTTTTTGTTTGTGCAAATTAAATACGTGTCAATTTCTTTTATAAGAAATAAACAGACTTCTTAATCCAGTTAAAGGAAAGATGAGATCTGTCTGTTGTGCATGTGCATCGTAGATTTATCTAAACTGAGAAAAATATTATTTTATTTTTAATCCACGATAATCTACTTCCTTCCTCTTTCTTTCTTCTTTCAGTTTTTATTGTGAACTTCATTCATTAAATTAATCCGGAAGAATCAAGAAAAGTTGTTCTTAAAGAGTGTTTTTTACAGTTTTTAACAGTAGCCAAAAAATGTCTTTAAACTCGTTAAGACAGTGGGGCATGTTGACACTTTTCCTATCCTGCAACCTCTTCAACTCTTCTTCCTGCACTTCTAGCGAAGAGTCGGACAGTAGCACACCTTCTTCCACGAATGGCAGTGACAGCAGCAGCAGCAGTGAGCATTACCCTCAGAAGGACTTGGGTACTTCATGAAAATCAGGATTGTAGTCAATTAATTAAGTGTCCTTTTCTCTATAGTCAAGGAGAATCGGCATCTTCCCTCCTCCTCCTGCTCAAGGCTTCAGTACGAGATCCAACGTTCCATCCTCACCCACGAATGGGGCCTTCAACGACTCAAGTTCCAACAACGCCTTAAGAGACACCCTCAGTACATTGTGACGATTCAGTCGGTGAGGTCCCTTCACGACCCCTTGATCGAGCTTCGGTGTCCCGGTGGGGGAAACGACCTGGACAGCTTGAGCAACCGGTTGGAACTCTATTTTCATGAGAGTCGCTTCGTCGCGGATTCCGTCCGATTGTTTGACATCAACTCGATATTCCCTGTCCACACGGGAGCACTCTCGGTGCGGATAAGGCTCTCCCCCCTCGTCATGATTCTGGACAAGGGGAGTGATATTGGCTTAGGGATTTCGGACATCTTTTGGCGCACTTTGGCAGGCACACCCAAACTCGAGGTAGACCTTATCCCATTTCCTATATGTGACATGTGTATGACTATTTTGGTTTGTAGGGTGACATTTCCACAAAAGAGCATAGGGAGAATAATGAGGACCTCCTCGATTTGGAAAAAGAGATTGAAGGCGTCTTCACCCGAAGGATTCAACCAGACGTTCAAAAACAAATTGAAGCCCTGGTCAAAAATACGACAAACTACTATCTGCAAAACAACCTCGTCCAATTCCTTTAAAAAAACTAACTAATCAAAGTGACTGCAACAGAAGTAAAATGAATGAGGTAAGATTGTGTGATCATTTGCAGTACAAATAAATTATCTAACAAACCCTGTTCCAATCTACTACTTTGATGAATACTCATGAGGATATTTAACTAAGTTAAGTTACGTCATTTTTGTTGTGTACCTGAACAATTGCAATCGTTTGAGAGAAGAGGTGTAAATAAAGAGAGGAAAATGTAAATGTCACAATGTCTCACTCTGCCCCGAAGCATTCTTTTCATCCCACTACTGATCTTCAGACACACTGTCATCGTGGTAAAGAAAAAGTCAGTCAAGAGAAACAAAAAGCAAAGACAAAATGCCTATTTTTAACAGGAACAATTTAATTTGGTTTGAAGAAAACATGTAATTTCACGCAAGGAACAAACAAAGTGTCTTCTAGTGTAGATGACTGACAATGTCAAGGCAGGAAGGAAGAGGAGAGGTTTTTTTTGTACGGATGGAATGGATTAGAGAGAGGAGAGAAGAAACCGAATAAAATAGACAAATTAAGTACAAAGACCATAAACAAGCAGAAGAGAGTAACTAGACCGAATCGAAATCGGAAAGATGATATATACTTTGCTGTAGCTATTATGTTATGAATTGACTTTGACTTCTGCATGTATGAGGATAACTACCTTACACAAATTGAGAGCACTGAAGATAGATAATTGTTGAACAAATTGTTAACAATCATGATAAAATTAAATGTTTCAATAAAACCCTCATCATCAAATCAAAGTGTATGAAATGAGTTCTAAAAGTCAAGTCGTTTAACCTAATACAATCAATTTAGAATCTTTGTATTAAATGAAATGCCAAAAAAGCTAGTGCAAACAAATAGGTACCAATCTCTCCCAAGATCAAGATAAAAAAAAAATATTTTTTAGCCATTTTATTCCGAAACAAAGGCAAAAACTTTCATTCCAACTGTGATTTGACATACTCACGAACATTATTCATAGGACCACTTTCACTTTGATAAATACATCGAAAAGCCTTTTTTTTCATAGAGAAGCTTTATCCTTAAACCAAATGAGGGGGTCGGGGCACACTGCGACAAATCGTCACTTTCACCAGATGGAACACTGTCCTTGCTTGACCACGTAGTCGTCATACCTGGACAGCAACCCTGTTCAAGATTGTTGTAAATTATGTGTAGTTAATTACTATCTAATTACCTACCCTTGTTACATTTGCCCATGCAAAGGATTTGACACCTATTGACACTCCATCCATTCTTCAAGCAAAGGATGGGCTGTATCTTGCAGTCAATGTCGAAAGACGTCCATCCTGCCTTCTTCGACTTGGTTGCATTGACCCAGTATTTGGAAAAGTACTTTATCAAATGGGAGCACTTTTCCCAATCCTTGTCCGTACAGTTCCCACCCCATTCCTCGTTCACGGTGGGGGCGTGAGTCGATGTGGATGTGGAAGTACTACTGGTTGAAGTACAGAATTCTTTATGATAGAAAAGGAACAATAAAGCAGAAAAGAAGAAGAGATTCAAATTGACAGACATGATGAAGGGTGACACGTTCGAATGAAATCTGTCATCTGCATTTTATTGTTGCTCCCCCTGAATGAACACGGATACAATCTATAACAAATCTATTATACGTCAATTTCAGTTTTTGGACAGGCACATGCAAGACACGCGACGATACATACATAACAATAAAAAATATTTTGGACATAACAAAACTAATGTAAGGGCCTTCAGGCTAAATTAAAATGATAACAAATCAACTCGTCTTACCGTAAAACATGTCGGGGGGAATTGATTTTATGGGGCTTGAGGTTAGCGATGGAGCTGGACTTGAAGGGGGTGGGAGTGGTGGCTTGTTTTTCTTACATACAAGAAATACACTTTTATATCTAAACTGAAGCATGGATTTAGAATTGTCCGAATAAAGGGTCTCTCTTCCAGTCTCTTCTTTTTGAATCACAAATCCAAGCTTTTGAATAATTCCTCTAAGAATGTCGTAAGGGGGTTCAATACTTTGTTCTTCTGCCATGTCTGCGTAGTGGTACAGAAGGGGTCCCATGTTGATCCAAATCCCTCCCATTTTTAAGCAGTAGTAAATCCTCTCGAGGTAAGTTATAATGTTGCTGGCACAGTCGATGAAGAAGCAGGTCGTCACACAGTCCCAACTGTCCTTATTCGAAGGAGTCCCATACACTTGGTAGAAATCACCTGCAACCATTGAAAATCTTGAGTTTGGGGGTAGCTCACTGGGAGAAATGTCAGGAAAGGAGATGGGACGAACTTGGTCCGATCTTTGAAGGACATTTGTAGTCTGATGGATCCAAGGGAAGCATTGGTGCTGGTTTACCTTATCACATCTGCCATCATTTCAAAAAGTTAGCCAACGTTTAAAAAAACAAATTGTGTTCACCTACTTGTTGAGCAGGAAGTTAGAGGCAAATAGCATGAAAAGGCTGAACTCATTTCCCTCGACGGTGTATCCTCGATAAACAAGCTCATGGGCGAGTCTTCCAACCCCAGCCCCTGGGACGAGGATTCGAACAGCGCTTAGTCCATGCTTATCCCTATAAAAGATGAATATTACGTTCCGTCGATAAGACTCGTAGCTAAAATTACTTTGTGTGTCCAAATATATCTTCAACTTCTTCAATGATTGGCCGGTAGCAAGTGTCCCTCTCCGCCTCCCCCTCAGTCGACCAGTCCCTCGCAATCTGCTTGAAGACTGCCTGCACCTTGTCAAAGTCAAAGCTCGTGGGTTTTGGTGAGGGATGTTGTTGCAATTTCTGCAAATGTACGATTTTTTAAGGCATGCAACAATGGATGGGAATATAAGAGCCTTACAGTTTCCGGATAAACCTGGTCCTGGTTTTGAAACAATTGGGCGTGAAAAGATGAGATGAGGTTGCACAAGTGTTGATTCTCATTCACACACTTTTTGACGAGGGACAGGTGTTTCCGATAGTCTATCAGGAGAGACCGGTGACCCTCTGGAAGGGATTTGATGTACATTGAAGTGCCCACGAGCTTCTCAATGACACTGCGTCTAAAAAATACAAGGCCATGTCATATCTCCGATAAGGCCTCATACTTTTGTACTCACCCGTATCCCTGAAACGTGGCAATGATTTTGAGGTAGTGTCTCCTTTCCTCGTCCCAGTCCGGAGTGTCACGGTTATCATCATCCTCCTCTCCTTCTTCTCCACGGGCCTTGACAAAGTCCTCCTCCGTCATTCCTCCATTGCAACAGGCATGGTCATCACCTTCGGCTTCGTCAGTGGTGTGACGACGCCGTCTTGGATTACGAGGAGGACTCCCAAGGTCATTATTGATGTGTCTCTTCTCATTATTGGTGACGACGACCGGATCCTGATTTTTGTTTCCGGCGACGTCACCTTCTTCTTCCAAACTGACAACTTTTGGATCATTTCCCATATCCTCGTCCTTGTCCATCGTATCCAGACGGTAAAACAAAGGTGCAATTTAAAATCAATTGTTCAAAAAGTTGAAAGAAATCCATCCAAAGGATTTTTGACTCGTTGTGCAAGACTGTGCCGCCGCAAGTCTTTTATCACTCACAGGTGTTTCAGTTTTTCCCTTTGTTCATGCATGCTGTTTTCATTTTCATGCTTTTCAATGTTATCGATAACCCTTGTTAGACGGCATGCCTTCGTTGCACTTTGTAATCGTCGTCATTGTTTCGTCTGACTGGATAGTGTCACCGATTTGGTCAGTCCCCATCACAAATTGCTCAGTAAAGTAGTAGAAGGATTACATTATATTATATCAACCTTATCCCTCGCGGATTTTGATTTGGTCTCGGGGTCCTAAACGAAAGATAAGAAAGAAAAAGCTCGTCAACTTCCTCAGAAGAAGTGGTATGAAAACATTAATAAAACCATGCTATTCTATCTAACTAAGCCCCTTTAGATATGCCGTCCCTTGTTAAGATACTGGCTTATTCACTGATGGCAGTGATGGCGGTCTTTCTCATCCCCATCATTGTCCCACTGATCCGGGCCTTTGTGGCCCTTCTCTTCGAAAGGATCGTGACATTTGCGGCCTGTCTCATCCCCATCATCATCATCGTGATCGTGAACCTCGGCCGTGCGGTCTTTCTCCCCATGGTCGGGATCTTCGTGATCGTGATCGTGATCTTCAGCCTTCTCTTCGCAATCATCGCGACGTTTGCGACCTTTGTCATTTGTGGTGTGGACAGCCTTTATCACATTGATGGTGTTGATTGTCATTTTGGACCAAATTCTTGGGGAATCAATATTGGACGTTGGACCGTGCTGGAAATCAATTAAGGTGCTACATCAACGGTTTCGTGGGTCAAGATGAGAATGAGAACACGATGTACATATGTATAACCAACAGTAAACTCAGCAAAATATCCAAAGAAGAAAGCCAAATTGTACTTAGATTTTAGAAACATTTGTGACACATGGAATTTAAATTTTGACTGATAATCCTTTTATAAAACCCTTCAAATTATGCCATCAACAAAAAATATAACCAACAATTAACCTGAAGCGTTTATTGCACTGTTTAACAAAATTTTGACAACTGGCATTAAATTGTAAGGCTATAGCAAGTGTAGAAGCTAACATTTCAAATGAGGTTAAACTGATATTCCACGTTGACGATGAGAATAAGATCCACCCTTGTTATCGACGCCATGCCTTCGTGGCATTGTGTTATCGTCGACAGGTTCGCCATTGTTCCGCCTGACTGTAAGTCCGCGAGGGGTCATCATCATGGCAGGTGGTGGGGGTGGGGGGATCCTCATGATTTCCACAAGGTCGTTATCCTCTTCACTGTCAAAGGGTCGACTTTGACTCCTCCTCAAACTTCCTCTTTCTGACCTTTGTCGATGACTTCGTCGGCGGAAGAATTGGAGCTGGGTGCGACGATTGACCACCTCTCTCACGACCTGGAGGAGACGGTCGGATCTGAAAATCCGGCTGAGGAGAATGGTGGTGTATCGTGCAAGGCGATGAGGTCGTCTTATGATGATTATTTCCGTCTCTTCCGATGTCGTTCCCGTAAGGTCCTCTTCTGCTGTAGCATCCTGGCCCTGGCGACCTTCCCCTTTTCTCAGGATACACCTCACTTCCGCCTTACTGCCCTGCCCTTGAGGTTTGGGAGGTGCTGGGAACTTTGGGATCCTTACGTACAGAAAGGAGCATCCTGCCACCACAAGGAGGACTGAGAAAAGGGTGACGACCAGAAGGAGGAGTAGCGTCGCTCCGATGAAGTACCTATCCTTTTGCTGGTACTTGAGAAGGATATTTCGTAAATCAATGTTATGAAGAAGGTCCAGGTGGAAAAGGTCAATATCCATACGTCCACAGTTTGACCCCGTGTAGCCTAAGGGGCACAAGCACAAACCTTGAGTAGGAGGATTTCGACTGTCCCCTCCCCCTCCACTCCGAGTGTAAAATGGAGGTTTCAAGAGGAGGCATAAGGAGTCCGAATGTTTGCAGAAGAGACTCTTCTTCGTGTCATTGTTGGACTTTGAAGATGAGGAGGGTGCCACAGCCTCCACAGCTCCCGTTTTCCCCAAAGGACTCAGTTCACACTGCACATCCTGTCCTCCGGAGGAGGAATGTTGGTGCCCTGATAGTGGGGGACAGACCATCCCCTTCCATTCTACAAAAGTATCTAATCTCATACTGCCCCAAACTTAAGTTATGCTAAGATCATACTCATCTGAGCATAGTTCCTCGTGCAGAGTTCCTTCTCGAAGAAGATACAGTTTGGTGTCTTCTTGGATGTTGCGGACGTCGCCGTAGGGGACACGCTGCAGTTGATCGTTTTGGTAAAGCAGACTAGGCCGAATTCATCCTTGGTCAGGATAGTGTCACCAATTTGGTCAGTCCCCATCACAACTTGCTCAGTAAAGTAGTAGATCTTCTCCCTAGCGGATTTTGATTTGGTCTCAGGGTCCTAATAAAGGTAAGAATAAGAAAAGGCTCGTCAAATTCCTCAGAATAGGTAAGAAAATATGACTAAAACCATGCTATTCTATCATCTAAGCCCCTTTCTAAAAGTCACAGATATGGCGTCCCTTGAGGTACTGGCGTATTCACTGATGGTGGTCTTGGCCCCCATGATGGTGAGCTTTGCGGCCTTTGTCCTCCCCATCCTTGCCATCTTGGTTGCTCTCCTGGCCCTGACAATGACTCCCACGATCCTCCTCCTGTCCACGACCCTTTTCCTGAGACTCTCCCCCCTCCTGTTGACCGAGAGAGGCTGTAACATCCTCGTGTGGACCACTTTTATCCCGTTTTTGATCATGCAGATCCTGCTTGTATTTTGGGACCTTAGGGACCTACATCGACGGTTTCGTGGGGCAAGATGAGAATGGAAACACGATGTATAACCAACAATTAACCTGAATCGAAACGACGAAGCTATACTAGCTAACTAATTGTAAAATATGGGGTACTGTGAGACTCTAACCTGTCTGTAGGGTCCAACAGTGTCGAATGAATAAACTGGGTAGCAATTATCCTGTCCTCCTGATGAAGAAGCCAGGGGAAGAGATAATTCTGGCAATTCAATTTGGTCATCCTCCTCAAAAGATGACTTGTCACCACCACTAACTGCCAACCCCATAAAAGTCACTAGAGCCAGCATCACTACACGACCCATGGCAGTTGTAATAGAATTCCGTCTTGTCATAAATAATTTCTCGAGTCGAATGGAAACAAAGGAGCAGAGCACAAGGTTCTCAAAAGCGAGTCAAAGTGAAAGTGGATGAGACCTGCTTTGCTTTCACCTGTCTATATGATCTCAACTTTCTCTCGATGTCGATCTTTACTTCATGTCATGTTATGTATGTAACAACTCACTCAACAAACAAATCTCAAGATTATGTTAACCTAAAAAGTGAACTTAAAGTCAAAGTTCTTGTACATACCTTTCACTTTCACTCACTGCTTTCTCTTCAAGTAACTACCTTGCGTACGTTACATACACACACTTGATGTTCTTGAGAAGCCAAGAGGTTTTGGAGAAAAGTCTCTTTCTGCTGTTAGTTTGTTGTTCCTGGAAGGAAAGAAAGCAGGAAAGGTAACAGCTTGACTTACCTTTTCTTAAGAAGGTGCTGCATGCTGTAGGGCATAAAATAAAATGTCCGAGAGAGTCTGAATTTAATTGTCTCACATTACATTCATGTGGCGAAGCTAGGCTTTTTAGCTTGGCTTCTATACTTTTCACAAAAAGAAGTGAATGTGACTGGTCTGATTTCTCACGCTATTTTCACTCTATGATGACGCTGGAGAAAGTTTCCTGCTTTCACTTACATGCACCACCACATCATCATGCTTCGTTCTCAAGAGACCAGGCTGCTCTGACTTTTATTACGGATTAAAGTAAGCTGGAAACTGGAGGTAAAAAACTGATGCGACGAGTGAAAGTGAAACAAATTGGGTGCCAAAGTATGTAGGAAGGAGTTTTCACTTGACCCGTGCACCTGGTCCAGACCAGTCAGAAGTCGGTGACTTCTTCTACTTCACAGAAGGGGTGAACTCAAGTGATTTTCACCGTACTTCAAGTTTGTCCTCGTTTCACCCTAAAAAATATGTAACTTTTCAATTGACTCCACGTAGATAATATTCTGTGACCGTATGTATGAACATGAACTCATGCGCTAAGTTATGTGCAAATAAATAGGCCACGCCAGATTGCATACCTTCTTTCCTTTTCCTCCTCTACAGGTTATTATTCCATCTTTTTTACATTTCTTTCTATTTTCGTCGCTATAAAGAGGTCATTCCTGCAAAATTATGAAAGAAAAGAGAAGCGAAAGGATTTGGCTCCATTGAATATTTTCTTAAAAGATTCAATGCCAAACTACACAGATTTGATAGTTCGGCTAACAAAAACCAATTCCACACTGTCTTTCCTGCTCAGGTAAACGCTGGTTCGAACTGCCTTTTTGTAAAGTAAACCTTCAAGTACGATGAAATTGAAAATATTTAATGAATTGCAGTAATCTTAACACACTTCTACACTCCATTCTAAATTCTAACCTTGACTTTCACCCATACTTATACTTTATTCATTCTGTGTGCTCAAGCAAGGAGTAGGTTGTAGATTAATATTTAATTTATTGCTCCTTGTGGATCGTTTACTGTACATCGTCGCTAAAGCTTTGCTGCAAAATTCTGATTTCGGGGGTTTCTGAGACGTTATCTCTTTTGCTTGCCTTGCCTAAGCTCAATTTTTTACTGTGTCTGATGTCCCTTTCTTCAAGTCCCCTTCTTCAGGACAGTACCCATCACAACTTTACAGCACGCAGAGAAAGTAAAACTGCATTCTTTCTCGGATTCATGAAAAGCCATGAAAATGCAGACGATCCATTTTTTGTGGAAGGTCCCCCAGCTTTTGAGGTAACAACTCCCAGATAACAAAACATATTCTTATTTACATATTTCTAAACAGCTAGAAGATGTCGCAAGCCTTTGAAATTGAAGTGGGAGTGGCCTTCGAGGTGGCCTTACTGCTGGTGACAATCCTATGCTTCGCCCCCATCCTAGTGCTCCTGGCCGTTCTAATCCCCATCTTTGCAAAACTCCTTGCCTTCATGGTCGTGACTTCAGCCTTCCTGCTCATGGTGACGACACTTATATTTGGAAACGAGCCTTGCATTATGTCCGCCTTCTTCGTATTTATCGTGGCCTGGGCCTTTGTTCACTTCTTCTTTGACTGAGGGCACAAATTGAGACCTTTTTGTAATCATTTTTGTGAATAAACACGTGTGGGGCACCCTGAGACTTTGAATTGAATCAAGACTGTTTGCAAAAGCAAAAAAAGTTTCCTGACATTGAGAAGTCGAGGATTGAAGATATTGATAAAATGCATAATTATTCATGTGCTTCTCCATCTACTTAGCCTTGACTTTCTTTCCTCGGTGCAAAAGGTGTAAATTAATAATTTATTGTTCCTTCATCCATTCCTTTCGTCTTTACATAATCTCAAAATCCAAGAATAAGTGAGCAAGGGTCCTTTTGGGGAGTCTTGAGACGCTCATACGATGTCATCCATTATTAATCTCAATCCTAAAGAAAAGTCCACTTTTTGGTCTCATGACCAAGTCCAAGTCAAGTTCCACGTCCTCCACCCTCCGACACCCTTTGCTAGGTCTGAAGGTAAAAGTTTGAAGGAGATGTGCTAGGATGATCTTGGCCTCAATGAGGGCAAACTTTTGACCAATGCAGTTCCTCGGTCCGTAGGAGAATGGGATGTAACTTCCCTTGCAATGACGACTATTCTCTGAAAATCTCTCCGGAATGAATTTCTCGGGGGAGTCAAAGTACTCGGGATCCTTGTGCATGACGTAAGGCATGAGGACTACGCTTGTGTCAGGTGGAATCGTCCTATGCTCGTCTACTTCGATGGGCTGAGAGGTTTTTCGGAAGTTGAAGGGGACGATGGGGTACATCCTCAACGTCTCTTTGAGACATAGGGATAAGTGAGTCATGTTCAACAGGTCGGAATAGCTGAAGGATTCAGCTTTCCTTGATTTGGTAATGGTCATCAACTCTGCCTGAACTTTGGCCTGGTGCTCGGGATAGAGGGAAAGGAGGAAGAGGGTCCACACTACGGTATAGGCCGTCGTGTCATGTCCAGCTGCCATGAAAGTGTCGACTTGGTTTCGAATATTAGTGTCACTTAGTCCTGAACCGTCTTCATTTTCAGACAGGTCTAGGAGGTAGTCCATGAACGCTTTTCTCTCCTTCTGACCTTCAGCCATGTCCACATTATTATTGTGTCCCTTGTAATTACCAGCCTTGGCTCTCTCTTCCTTCTTTTCCCGAATGACCTTTTCTGTAAACCCATGCAGGACTTTGAGGTACTCTTTCTCCCTTCTCCGGAAGCCTGAGAGGATCCAGAGGACTTGAGGCCTGAGCCATGGTTGCGTCATTCGGGCTAGGAGGATGTGATACATCCCAGTGACGGCTTGAATGTAGGCTCGATTGGCTTTCATCTCTTCATCATTGCCATCGTCGAGAAGGAGTCGTTTTCCCATGGCTGTTTCTATAAATTAAGTGAAAGCATGCTCATTAAACTCAGTCAGATGTCGGTCTGAACATCCTACCGCAAATAATAGCGAGTGTTGCGGCCGTGATATGGGGAATTAGATTGACCCCTT
>JAQIWU010001564.1:0-15786 GCA_034696445.1 Isotomiella minor
GGTAAAAAGGTGAGTTGGATTAGAGATAAGTAAGAAAGAAAGAAGGTAAAAATGTAAAATCAAGGTTGAAAGTGAGTGAAGTCCAGTCCAAATCCTTCTTCCCCTTTCTTTTCCTCCTTTTCTCTGAGCAGATATATAATAATACGTACCTATGCCTTTCTTCGGAGGAAGAAAACATATTAAGGAATTAGTGTAAGACGAGAGGAATTGAATTGAATTGAAAATTGAATATGTGTTCTGTTGGAGGAATTTCTTTTTCTTTTGGGGCCATCAAATCAACCATCATCATCATCTCATGACATCGTCATTTGGAAGATGTTCCCTGGTTATTGTAGAAAGAAAGAAGATGGAAAATTATTGATGATGATAATAATAATGATATGGGCTCAGTTCAGTTTGAGTTTGGGCAGGTATGCAAGTAATTTTCTTTCTCCGTCCGTAGAAAAAGGTGTTGTTTGTGCCTAACATTCCCAACGTTTGTAGTTGGGTCTTTTGAACGTGTGTGGGTTGAAAGATAAAAGTTTTAAAAAGCATTAAACCTAAACTTACTTACTTACTCCCTTCTGACTTGATTTGATGATGCGATCACACCTTCCATCTCCATCCAGCCATCGTATCATCAAAACCATTATGTGATGTTCTTTTGGCGTGCCATCAAATCAAGTGCATTTAGCAGCTCGAACGAGTTTTACACATTACATCGAAGAATGATCTTCTATCTATAAAAATGTTTAGTCCAAAAAGTACAATGAAAGGGTTTTCACCATCGCCATGGTTTCACCAAAGGCTTGTTAGGAAAAGGATAAGACGAACAAAACATTTTAATGCCATGTGTATGGGAAGTTCCTTGCAGGAATTTGTCAATCTCATTTTGACCGTAATTGTCCTATTGGTGTCCACAGTTACCTAAGTGTTAAGTTAAGAGCACTTTGATTCCAAAGGGTCAGTATTTAGTATTTTTTTTATAAAGTCTCGCAAAATTACGTGATTCCCAAATGACCCTCTGTTACAAAATACAGAAGTGAGTATAGAAGAGAAGGAAGGACAGTCCTCGTTGATTGGTGTAAGATTACATAATTCCTATTATCATTACCTTCCATTACATTACAATGAACATGAAGTTTTGTACCTAAACAAATACTTTTTTTGTATGCTGCATTATGCGATAGATAGTTATGAAATATGTAATGGAAGAAAGAGGTGAGGTGAGATGAAAATGGAAGGGATGAGGAATAAAGAAAAGAAAGGAAAAGCCAGAGCCAAATCCAAGCCCGTACGCAATTAAGCAAGGCAAAATAAAATGGACTTTTATGGGGAGAACTATTATTATTTACCTGTAGAGAGACCAATAATAAAACACAATTTACTTTAAGTAAGCAATATAGACAATGCCCAACTTGTCCCTTTGCAATAAACGACAGCATAAAAGTGTATACGTGTACAACATATTACGATATGACAATAACTAACACTGCCATCATCGTCTAAAGACAACTTATCAACGGCAACCTAACCTAGAGCCTCGAGCAAATTTTTTAAAAACCTTTCAAGAACTTTGTTAGCACTCATTCCTTGTGTTGAGTGTGATGAGATGATGTAGCCTATTTATTTATTTCTTTTTTGTTGGGGAGTTAGGAAATATCATCATCACCATCCATACGAATCATTATCCTCACAAAAATTAATACCAACCAAACCAACATCAGTTACATTATTATGAAGCCAAGGCATGTTAAAAGTAATTGGACAAAACTCAGCGATTCCTCAAAAATAAAAGTGTCCGACCGAATTCAACATAATAGGATTGCACATGCAATTCATACACAACATGCAAAATCTTGTATCCGTTAAAATCGGTTTAGGGTATAGAAATCAGGCATAAAGCAAAATTAATTATTCACTATTTAAAATCAGGAAAATCAGACACTTTTCGACAAAACCATTCATCAACTTGCTATTATTTTGCAGCCATGATACGATGCTTCTTTTTCTTGATTAAACCACAAGGTTGATTAACCGATTCATTCATCGGTGAATGAGCCGATCAGGATCGGTCACGAATCCAAGAAAGAGTGAAAAGTGGTACTCTAAATAAATAAATGTTGGTGCAATTTTTTTTATCTTGCTTTCGCTGATGATGAATGCTAAGTAAGTAGCCCAAGCAAACACTGATTTTCAAGAACTATGTAGGCTAAATCTAAAGCTATCGAGACACCATGCCATGCACACGCCCAAACGAAAGTTAAAGTTCCAGCGTTTTTGGGCTAAAAATTGTTTTCTGGTGTCAGGTACTTTTGGAACAAAAATTGACCAAATTGCAAAATCCGCCGACGCGTTTTATTAAATATTCCATTGCTTTTTTAGCCTCCTCGCCTAAATGTATTTCCCTCCACTCATTGCATCTCATGTCCTGTCAACACAAATCTTAATCGTACCTTAGGCTAAATACTAACATAAAACATAACGTAAATTCATAACGTAATAACAATGTGGCTGGCTCGCTATAGTAAGAAGCACCCACACGCAAAATCCGCATGCATGAAGTCGTCGACTATGCAATAAATACTTTTACTTAATTGTAAAGTAATTTCTTATTACAGACTCTAAGCTTGGGTTGGGCATGTACATAGCTCTTGTCATAGTCAACATACATCATCATCGTCCTTTAAATTAATAGTTTTAGATTTACTCAGTTGTTTGAGGATATGGTCATCGCCGTCCAAAGGCAAAGTTGATGATGATACTACCTAAACTAAAAATATTTCTATGAACATGACTGACTAACCTTCTCTGCCTTGTTGACTCATTGTGTAGGTTAGCTGTTTAACTAGTTCAACAATTATCATTTCAAATAACAAATTATGGAGTTAAATTACATTCATTCAATATTCAGACTGGCCAAAGGCATGACTTAATCATTCAGTTGTCAAAAGAAAATTCATTTTTTTGTTTATAAGGATGCGTCATTATTTATTGCAAATAAGTGAGTAAGAGGCCCTTTGTCAAGAGGCTGCTCCTCTAGCTTACAAATTAACTTGTTTGGAATTGCATAATTTCATAAATATAGATTGGATAGAAATAGGTAGGTGAATGATGGGGACAGACAATCAATTTCCAATAAGCAAAACCCACATACGACTTCCAAGTTGCACCCATTTGTACCCTTCCCACCCCCAGTCAACTCTCCGCTACTTTCTCACATTTCTAGGTCATCGAGAAAGAATGAAGAAGCTATCATCAATGGACAATGGAGGAAAGATGAGTTTGTTTTTACGTGTTAGTGTAATTTGTTCAAACACCTTCCTCTTGAAAACCTGTAGCGCACAAAAGGTAGAAGAAAGAAATGCAGCAATAATTGCTTACACGGAACAGATCAAATCAAAGTTGGCTGAAGATTCATGCAGGTGTGAAAAAAGAAAAGGATTAACACAAAGTCAAGTCATTCATTAGATTCGTAAGGGCAATGTCAATGTAAGTCACCAGGTCATAAACACGCACTCGGAGTCGGACTGTTCGAAGTACCTTGCCTCGGGTGGTGCCTTGATAAAGCAAAGCATCTTGGTTAAAACTGCTGGACCGTAAGTGTATGCGTGCATGTTATTATTATGGACGATCTTCAATAGCCTGAGGATCACTTGGATATCAAAATGTTGCAACAAGAGACCCTCTGACTACCTGCGTCAAACTTCTCAACAAAGAGGAGGGGAGTAGGAAGTAAACAGAAATAGATGTAGAAAGTTGTAACCCATTATGGTCTGGTGTGTTGGAGGAAAAACCTATTAAACTTGACCCAAAACGACCTTTAAACAATCTATTTTAATTTTAAACCCCTCCAGCACTTGTCTAATTTTTTTCTCTTCTTTTGGGGAGAAATCATTTTAGAGGTGTTGTTAAATAGGTATTTTCACGTCTCGTTGTTTCATTTTATTGTACTTTGGTTTTGTTACCTTATCATCATCTCAGTAGGACTACACGTAGATTACACGTTGCACTTGGTTTCTCTTAAACGATAAGGCACGACGAAGTTCAGGCAGCCTGATTTTATCACTTTCTTTTGGTTTACCTTCCAACCTCATTGACAAGCCTTGAGAAATGAACAAAAGTGATGACTATTCGACAGTACAGAACCTATCGTTTATCATCATCTCCCAAAGGCAAACGGAGTTGCACCTTCTTGTGTGTGAAAGGGCAGAGAAAAATAGAAACAAACTGACGAAATCATCAAACAGCATTTATTAAAAAAAGTAATACGGAGTGAGAAAGATGGTCATTATGGGATTCCCCTATACATTGAGCACAAAAGCAACCCTTCCTTTCGTCCTCTCCAAAAACTTTAATCATTTTTGACGAGTTGAGTAATGAGCATGGGTACTTAGATGGATGGACGTGTAAGAAGGGTATCAAATCCTGAAGAAAAGAGGAGGATGTTGTGATGAACTGTGATATTTACTTACTTTATTTTATCTAATAAATTATCCAACATTTATGTTTTTAAATCGAGAAGACGAATAAAAAATGCTATTTGTAGAGTGAGTGTAAAGTCACACCCTCCTTCTAATTGCAGTGTAGTTGTCTGAAGAAGAGGTTCACAAAAAGGAATATTATGAAGAAACCACATTATTTTCATTTCCCATAACCTCAGTCACCTACGCGTTAAATTACCTGCTTTCAAAATAAACAAGGGTCTCGTAAATTAAAAACAAAGGCTTCAATAGAGTATGATTCCATTATATCCATTGTATTCTCGTCTTGGCTTATTTATTTATTTATTTATTTACTACGCTTCCTTCATTTCACCACAATAAAAGATATGTGTTATGAGCAAGCTTTGTGTTTTATTTGGAAGGAAGTGGGGAACAGAGAACAAAGGTTAAAAATTGTTGACGACTTGTTTGAATTTCTTTTTAAAAAATTGAGGATACGAGGAGGATGATTTCACCCACTTTAAGAAAAGTTTTTTGCATAGTACTCGTAACTTCGTCAATTCAATTTTGTCAATTTCCTTGGCAGATGAGATTTGAATTTGAACAAGCCTTAAAATAAATTATCATCTTGTCGTCCATAATATGCACAGTATTGAGGATTTTGACATCCCAGCGTAGCAATTACCCTAGCGTAACAACATCGAAGTTAGGGAAAAACGTGATGTCAAAGTCAAAGAGGAAGTTGACATTATAAAGTTAAGGTTTGAGGGAGTCTTGTCAGCAAAGCATTTTATTTCGTTTTATACCGTGTAATTTAATTTAATTTGATCTTTTCGAACTGCATCTCTCGTCTGCCAAGAGAAGACACGTCAATTTCTCACAAGGATCTTCCGTAAACCTCACATGAGGAGAGAGAGACTCCTTCTTCCCATCATTCCCATTCCCACATCAAGTATTTATTCTCAGATTTTATTTAATAGTCACAGCTCTCAAGTTTCTGCAGTGACTTCCTACAAAAATCATTCACATCACATCACAAGCGGATCTGAGTCGCCGACTTTACTGCTACATTTCATTTATGCCTTGAGAAACTTTCTTTTCTATTTTTCCAATTCCACCCTTTTAAGCAGACAATGGGAGTGAGGAGGGTGAATGGATGAGCCACGGGGTAAAGTGATATTAATATTATGATTGCGTCACGAACCATCCAACAAACAAGGATATCATATTAATTTAATTGCATGTTTATGCATTTATATGCTATTTCGCACTCTCATCTCATGTCGCTTCTTATTATTACATCCACGTAATAATAATAATTGTAGGTAGTAATGATGACTCATTTTCAACTCCAAGGAAAAGCAAAATGCAAAGATAATGCGATGAGAAGATATCGTTGACATGCAGTTATCACTTGATACCCTCGTTTCATATAGATATTCTCAACTTACATCAAGTGACCCACCACATCTCCGCCGTCTCGTCTAGTGTGATAAATTCACACGGCCTCTCTGGAAGAGGTCATGTGCAGATTTTCAATTTAGAAATAAACTATTAAAATTTACAACGATATGTCTGACATTCCTGCTCCTTGCAAAGCAAGAAAAGGTCTTTTGTTGGTGGGTTTCTTGATCATTCGATATTCGATGTCCGATGATGTACGTACATGCATGTCACAACTACAACGAAAGTAAAAAGTTGAATCGTAGGCTGCTGAATTGAAAGAAAGCCTCAATAAAGTGCAAGAGCTGCCCTCCTGACAACCTGCTTCAATTCAATTGGAAGGGCGAGACTTTGCAGACTAAAAATACATAAAGCTTATGCAAATATAACCCATAATTTATTGCAGAGGGGATAAATTATCCATTGTATTGGACGACTTTCAATTGAACTGGTTAAACGACCTGTTGTGCTCACCTACGTCCCCCTCTAGATATTATTTGCTCCAACAATATTTTTTGCCAGTTCTAAATGTATGGATAACTTTGATTCACAATAACATTAGAGGAAAGACAACTAACGAACTGATCTCAACTTAATCCTTTTGTTGCTGGTTGCTGGTTAAGATATCAATTACCTAAGCTAAGCTATGTATGACAAAGAGGATTCCCAAATTAGTTGGTTATGTGGCTGGGTGGTGTGGTCCCCGACTTGAATCTTAAACAGTTATGAACCTAATGGCCAGCAGTCACCGTTGATTTTTCTGTCCACTTTTGCTTTCTCTCGTCGACAGTTAGTTAAGCCATGATAATCAGCAATGGTGTGGTCAAAAATGCTTTTGCAGTTTATAGCTATCTTCTCATGCGTCGTAAAGGCTTGATTTTATTTCCGACTCTGGCATCATTTGTGAAGGAACAAAATGGCTAATGTGGTTTATTGCTTTTATGAAAATTGTTCAAATTGAAACTGAAAACGCATCCCCTCCTCTTCCTTTTACTGCCTGACAAAACCATATTAAATTTCAATTTATTTATTCTTTGCAGTATTCAAATAATAGACTAATGACCACCTAGGAGCATAGCATGCCAATCTTAATCTTAATGGCTTGGTCCTCTCCAAAAGAATTTAAAATGTGGCATTTATGTGCCAATAAAATAAACTAATCAGGATGGAAAACGTCCCTCATCTGCTAAAGACTTGCTTTTACCTCTTCTCTTGTTAGCTGTTAGGACAACTTTTTAAGTAATAAATATTAATTAAACGTAAACGCGAGGAGATGCTGTATTATTATTATCACATCTGCGTATTTTTACCAAGGAGGTCTTTCGTTATTTTGGCGAAGTCTAGGTGCATTAAGAATTTTTATCAAATAAAAATTGAGCTTTATTTACGCATGCATAATAGCAGCACATCCTTGTGTCTTCTTGAGCAACAACGATTCGTTGGAAAAATTCTTTATTTTTTATCAGTTTTATTCAAATAATTTTCAAGCTCAACATCCTTCCAAAACTATTCAAATGCTATCTTGAACAAACTGTCCCTGTCTCAACAATACTCATCAAACCGCAAAAAAGCCTTGTGATTCTTTCACATAGGTACATCAAAGCACTTCACGGAAAAGGCACGAACTGAACGAACATGTATAGCCAGACCGATTTGCGATATCTGCATGTATATTAGGCTAAATTGCTTGCTTGCACTTATTCAGCTTTCCTGCCAAGAGAAAGAATGAAAAAGGTGGCAATTGCTTTGACGTTGCATTTGAAGGAGAGATAATGATAAAAAAAAAGTACAATAAAAGGATAAAGGATTTTCTTTGGCCGTCTGATATTATTTGGTATTCTGCTTCTGTAAAGAGTTGAGTGCAGTGACTCCATCAATCCGTCCATCTATCCATCCATCTATCCAGTTCACAGGTAAACAGAAGAAGAAGAATATGATAAAAAAAAGAGAGAAACCAGTTCAACTTCTGACTTCAGCTAAAAAAGCTCTGCTTGCCTTTCTTTCTTCTTTCTACTCGCCTTGTGCTTTTAGTGTACGACTCCACCTTAAAAACGAACAGGAACATGCAGAAATCGTTGAACTTTTCTAAACCGATGAAATCATCACAGACGCGAAGAGTGTTGTCTCATGCGACAATTGTACCGTGGTGACGACAAGTAGCTTTGGATGTCGTTCATTCGTTCCTATTTTCAAATTTTCGATAAAATCTCAAATGAAAAAGACAAAAAAAAATCCTCAAACCAAAAAAAAAGTATGACTTTTATCAAAATCCAGTTTGCCATTCACAGCAAAATATCTGATTGTAAAGATGATGTAATGAGATCCTCTGTGCTTGTAAGCAGAAAGCAGGTAGGTAATTCTAATTTCAAGCGAATGAAGATGATATGGCAGTGGTGTGGCACTAACCTGACCACCTAAAAACAGGCTTGACTTGGTTTGTATTATGTATCATTTCTTACGGCGTCAGCGATAGTTTAAGGCTATCATATCATTAGCATATAGTTATTACTATTATTATTATACACAGTTGGCTAGTTTGCTGTAATTTAGCAAACTCCGCTTCTTCTTTAGATAATCTATTGACTTTTTAAGAGAAAAGACAATACCTTTCCATCAAAATTGCCAGTCTGTCCGTCGTAGTTTATTGATCAAAAACATTTTCTTTTGGGTTCTCGTTTGGCAACAAATAACTGCAGCTTGTAGATTATACCCCTAGCGTATTGACGCAATATTTATATTGTAAATTTTTCATAAAAGTAAAAAAAAAAACGAAAGAAGCCTAGCCATTTCCATAAGTCATATTTTCCGTAATGTATGCAAGCAAAGGAAAAGGATCTTCCAAAAACCTTAACGGAATCTATTTATGATTGCATTGTAACCATCTCGCATATAAATTCTCCTCTTAATAGATTTAGCTTAAACTTGGCTTAAGGAATGACAACTGAATGTTTTAATGTCATCCCTAGTTTATGAATCAGGCTATAGAGCTGAGAGAGCTATTCCTTTCAAAAGGAATCAAGATAAATCCTTCATTTTTTGGATTCAAAAAAGCGTTCATTTCATGGATTCACTTTTCAGAACAAAGAGGAAGAGCTGTGTGTGTAGTAATGACTCTCCTCAACCCACGAAGAAGAAAGAAAGACAGGGAAGAAGAAAAACGCCGATTAAAAAGTGTTGGATGTGGGCAATAATTAACAGTTGACCTCTTCTTTCCTCCACGTAATCGCTTTGCAGGTAAGGATTATTATAATCATGACGCAATGCAAGGAATGAAGGAATTTGATTCTTCATCTTAAGACCCATTTAAACGTCACTTTCATACAACAACAATAAAATACTTAATCACTTTATTTCATTTCGTTTAAGCCTTGCTTCCTGCCCGTCGTTCCATTCCATTCCTCCCAGCACAAATTGCACCCAGGATTTTTTGAACTGGTCAAATCAAAGCCTTGAGAGAGAAAACCAACATGAACTGATATTTATCAACATGCCATCCCAACCCAAATTCAATTCATAAAATATCCAATCTAACAGCAATATTCCGCCCATCCATGACATTACAATTTTCTTTCCGTCAGAGTTCAAAAAACACTCAATAACAAATAGCATAATCTCGCCTAATCTAATAAGTAAACCTACGCTTCGGCATCTCTCTGAACTTGGGTTCACAGGGACTTATTGCAAACCGTAATTTTTTTATGAAAAAGTTAAACCATCCATCCATTCTTCCTTCATGCCAATTTCCTTCCTCCATTTCATGCAACTTTATATTTTTCTTTGCCATCGTGGGTAGAGCATCATCTCGTAGAGAGAGGCTGTGTCGTCCTCGTGGTCGTTGCATTACGTTGGTTTATGTAAGTGAAACTTTAAAAACTTGGCTAAATTACAGCTTACTTTCCATTCACACGAATTTGCCATTTTTCAAAATCGATGGAATATAATACCAAATTCTTCATCTTGAAGAATCTTCTTCTTCATCCTATCTTGTCGTGTCGTGTCTTGTCTGCCAATTTCAATTATTTTATACGTTAAAAACTATCCACTCTGCTGCAAAACAACATATTTCCCTATGGAAGTACATTTACCTCGTCTCACGATACCCCCGGCGTCTATCTAGAAGTGCAATATCATTCCATCCACTAACTAATGTGATGTGGCATGTCACTGTTTGTTTGTTGTTACATAATAATAAGGATAACTGCATGCCTGTAATTTACATGGTTGTAAGTGGACGTACAATTACAATCCGGAAGAAGTTGTATGCTCCATTCTCCAACAACAACCCTTTTCAAGCTTGTTTAAGATAATTTAGGAGACATAACATCGGTCCGTAGCTAACTCTTACCGTCATAAATTACTCTCGGATCCTTCGTTGCATTTTTCTGTTCCATCCTTTTACGACCACCACCACAAATAAATGGTTCGTGGGACGATCCATCGTGTCAAGTCATAACAGCACTGAATGTAATATCATAAATAATTTAATTAACGTTAACCAGTGTTTCTTCTCGTGAGTATGTGGGGTTTAAAAGTGCTTTACAAGAAATCGTTTCCTTGTCTTTTCCGGATTGGTCTTGGGTGAATGTCTTTTGCCATAATAGCACACATATGAAGATGTAACATGCGATGATGTGGTACCAACAAACAAACTTAATTTTGACGAACAGAGAAACCTTTCGACCTTTCCTCGTCCGTCATGATGACGTACCATCATGTCATGAAAACACCTCAAGCCTGTAAATCCGTTTTGTGTCATGTCATGTCGTGACAGTCAATACATTGGACTCGCTCCCTAAAATGCCCTCTCGATGTCGATTGTGACCTCTAACAGGCAATCTTGTTTAATCCATTATTGATGTCACTGACTTTAAGGTATGATGATGATTCCTTAATCAACAATAGTTTGTTTCAAAAATTGGTCAAAGATATCAATCCTGATTTCTTTACTTTGATTACGTCTGTGATTGGAAATGTGGAAAATAAAGACGAACATAAATAAAAACTTGATCAGTTTTGCGTTTTGATTGACAACTGAAGTGACATGCATGCAGCAATCAAAGACTTTTTTTTAATACTACACTTGGTACATTTGTATGTACAGAATACATGCATGACATTTTATAAATCCGACATTTAGCGTGACATGAGTCAATGTAAACGCAAATGAAGTGCAAAAGATGTTCAGCTTTAGCGAATCCATCCAATCATGCGTGCTTTTTGGCGTGTCTTATTTAATCAACACACTTGATTAAAGCCGAAGCCATTTCGACTCTAATTTTGATTCCGACTTTTTATGGTTCAAAAAATTAGAGGAAATGGCATCAAAGAATGTAATCATGATGGTAATGATCAATCAATTCAAGTGCATTTTTTTTATACATCTCATGCTTCTATTCAATTTGATGATCATCCGAGTCTCCGTTCTCGAAGCGCTTTTTCCCTAAAACTAACGGATTCTAATGAAGCTACACAACTGACGATGAACGACACACGACACGAAAGTGTCACCGCCGGAATGTGCAATAAAGTATGCGTGTAAAAGTGTTATTTAGAGTTTGAACTGTATACTTACCCACTTCCTCCAATCACCGAGTAAATGGCTTTATTGTCATCCAACAACAGTTTTTTCTTGTGCTGCTGACTCCCAAGAGTCCCATACAAGTGCGTCTGTGGGTGTGGGGAAGCAGTCTTGCTATGAAGCAGTCTTTCAGGGGGAACCTCGGAAATGCTCCTCCTCAACTTCCGGTTTGAGGACAAGGAGAGGGCAGAAAGGTGTTTGACACTTTCTCCCTCCGTCCTTTCTTTTCCATCGCCGTTGTGGATTTGAGAAGACGTCTTGGGTGAGATGGTCGAGGCTTCTAATACCACTGCATTCTTATTTGCAATGAGTTCACCCACCACATTCATACTGATTGAGGAGTTGTTGTTCTTTTGGTGCTGGAGTCTTATGACTTCCAAATTTTCATAAATGGTTTCGCACCTTTTAGTGGTGGGGATGGGAGCAACAATCATAGCCACAATGGCAGATGACCCTTTTGGAACAGAGTATAATCCAGAGTCGTTACAGTTCCCATTAACCTTGGCATCATGACGTAGGTTTTGGTAAGTGTGGTGTTGTTTACTGCTGAGAAGGGGGATGTGGGGGAGTCCTAGGGCCGATATTGACCCTTTTTGGGCGAGAGGAGAGTTGGTACTTGAGCAGAGAAAGCTCTGAGCCCTGGAATGCTTCACCACTTTCACCCTCGGAGGATGATTGGCAGACGACGAGGAGGAGGACAAGGGTGTGGTGGGGGGACGAGTATTACAATTGCCGTTGGCTGTAGAAGTTGGAGGACAGTCTTCTGACACAAAGGACTTGTTTGTGACCACAAGGAGCCTCTTCTCTTGAAAACTTTGACTCCTTGAGACCCTCAAATCCTTGTTGGTAGAATTGTAGCCTGGACTATGCTTCCTTCCGGAGGGAGAGAGAGTGTGAGTTCGATCCCCATCATAGTAGTCATAGCTGGTATTTAAACCAGCCTCTTCAGACAGGTCTTTTAGCGCAATGAAGTTTACCTGTTCCTTCTGAACCCCTTTCTTACAACTTTCTTCCTTGTTTATTTGAAGCTCTTTCTGAGCGTGGTTTCGCAAAGAACGGAGAAAACGAGAGGCCCCACTCGCCCTTCTTTCCACCTTTGTTCCCTTGCTCTTGTTGCTGCTCCCACCCACGACATTTGAAGATGTGGCTGGGGTGTTGTTCATTGGTTGCTGGTTGAAGGACGAGGATAGGTCCCCAATTGAAGATGACGGTGAGATAGAATCATACTTCTTATCTTTATCCAAGTTATTCATGTTGGTGATGGGTGTTGTGGCGATGGAAGATTTCGAGGGTGTCGGTGATTTACTTCTTTCTGCATTGCTGGAATCTCCTCCATTTACAGCACCACTCCCACCTTCACTCCCCCTGAAAAGAATTACAGATAAAATTACAATCATTTCCACAAAAAAGTTCATGGTAGTAGCATAGCATTCAAGTATGTACTTTCATTCCATAAAACGAAGCCTCCACTTTTGGCTGCCTAAGTAGGCATAGTGGGGTTTAATTTGAGTAAGAATGACTTGACAAAAAGTATGAGGTTGTTTCAACATCATTTGCCTAAATATGCGAATAAAAATACTATAGCAACCCTCATCTTCTTCACCATAAAGGGACACTGTATCTCCATTGTGATCTTTTATGATTATGGTTTCCTTTAAAAAAATCATGATAATCATGATTAACTCTTCAATATGAAAGGTGTATTAGGAGCGCATGGAAATGCCAAGAGGAATAGTGTCTTAGTCAAGTCAAGTCATTGCCATGACATGAAACAAAGCCTCATTTTTTTTGCAAAATTACGGTAAGCAAAGGATATCCCTGCGTAGATCTGCGTGGGACTCATTTTGCATAATAAATGGAAGAATGACATCAAAATATTGTGACATAACTAGGTGCAACCATGGCATGTCAGCTTGGTCTCACTGTAGGCTCATTTATTTAAGTCCATTTACTCATAAACATAAAACACCTCAGAACAACACGGTGCCACTTTACGATGGGTAGGTAGGAGGGTGAATCAGAATCATTATGATTATGTTCCGCTACAAACATTGTGACAGTAATAATAAAGTAGCCACAATCACTCTTTCACTCTTCATCACCCTCGCTCGCACCCCTGTATGAAGATTGATGATCAGGAACCTTCGTCATCATCACAATATGCATCCACGAACTCAACGGTTTATTTCGCAATTCATCAAAGAAGTAATTCAAGGCAACAGAAAGGAGACAACGAAAGAGGACTATCGGGAAACTTCAGAAACTTCCCTCAGTTTTAGGAGTTGGGATAATGGGCGAAGGTCGAGTTCCAAAAACACTTATCGTCAAAAAATTTAATATCCCGCATAGATTTCATATAGGGATTGCTGAATGATTATCCCATTCCAATTAAAAATGTCTATATTGGGGCACATTTAGACTGTGTAGATAAAAAAGGGTTTCCAAAATGACACTCTTCACCATCACCATCGCAGTCAGAAAACGTGGGGTCAAGTTTCTTCAACGTTTCATTTAAATATATTTCATGCAGAAAGGTCGTGAATGCAACTCGCGCAGAGTGAGACTTAAGTTCCCAAATCTAATCAAGATTGCCGTTCTGATCCTGATTTGATCATCGTCATTTCAGGAGCATGAAGAAAGGGAATCAATTCCCTTGGTTTAGTCAAAGTTAAGCAATATTGCGTCACAAGCAATGAAAGGAAAAGGGACAAGAGATTAACCCCGCCGTCGTGTGACGAGACGAGACGAGAAGACATGACAGACAGACGAATTGATCCTAATCCCATTCACGCACATTTATTTATTCAATTTAAATAAGTAATGTGCATAATTGACGATGACGAGATGAGTCTCGATTAAATTCCTTAAATGCCTTTGCTTTGCTGCACTTCTCTGCGAGCTCGCAGTTTAATTCAATGCAATTCATCTCAACAAAAGGAACTCAGCGGCAAGTGAGAGTGGGAATCCTAAGCCCGCAGTGCAGTGTGCCTCTCTTGTGATGCAAATTAGATGTATTTAAGTGAGTGGGTGGTAATAATTCTGATGGCACTTGTTGACAAAATCGTATGGGGATCAAAATTACAGAAAAAGGTAATTTTGGCAAATGAGGATTGTGCGGTTGATGATGATAACCAACCATGGTCTCATCGGGGAAGCAGGTTATTGCCTCACCCAACCTTACATTTATTAAATACCTCTCTTCAGACTGCAAGTGTTTTTGTAAAATTATCTTGGTGCAATTTTTCTTCGTCCTTAAATACAAATATGAACTCCATTCATCCATCATTCTGAATTGGCTAACGTGTTCATTGCAACGGGCCATTCATCTTTGTAACAAAAAGACAAAGTAACTAAAAACTTGACAAATTGTATTTGACTTGCTGTACGCGCTATATTCATTTGTCCGCCCTTAAGTCACTTCTCTTTCCTTTTTTGACATTGCTTCCTTCCAAGTGTGGACTCATTATACAAGTTGCCAATTATCAATCAGGAGAGTAATCCTCTGTCCATCACTTTATTTAAGTATATATATCATAAGGTTGTCGCCAGACGGGATAAAAAGACTCATTTATTTCACACAAAGGGCTCGTGCATCTTTCTTTAACTATGCCATAACGTCTTGTTGTTGTAACCTATTTTCTTTTTCTGTCTTTCTTCTTTAATCACAAAAAGAAATGATTATTACAAATTACTACTACTCATTAGAACAGTCGCTTATTCTTCACACCTCCTCTGAATTGAAGCCCAACTATCATTATTAGCTGTATGTTATTGCGCAAGTCAACTTATCACCATTATTTAACCGATGAATGAATGGACGTGTGGATGTGCATATTTAGGCTTGCTTCTTTGGTAGTGCCCTTAAAACAGAAAAGTATAAAAAAAATTATAGGATAGCACATGTCTTTACTCTTTTTGTGCCTATGCATGCATCGTCTTCATTCATCCAGCGTCAACATTTGGCTAAGATTTAAGTTGTTGAGGGACGGATGAAATCTTAAATTCGAATTTTAAAAGTCCTCTTCTTTTCTCTGTACATGACGCAATGAAATAATGATGATGATGGTTGTAATGATTGCGTTATAATAAATAAGTAATAATCATTATCCTCACATGTAATCACATGGCATGGTGCGGTCTCTCCTCGGAGTACGTAATAATAGATAGCGTAGTTTAAATTAGTAATCGTAAAGTAGAAATTTTAATTGAAATTTATGTCTTGGAATCATCTTCTCTATACACAGCCAACCACAATAAGTTTATCAGCGAACACACCTTCCTTCTCTGCGAGGATGGATGATGGCAATGAAGTTAAAATTCAATCAAAAGGTTTCTAAATTT
>JAQIWU010001565.1:0-15786 GCA_034696445.1 Isotomiella minor
ATTGCTCTCATTACCAACGAAACAAATGTCATAAGGAGTCCCAAATATCCTTTTGAACTGCAGTTCTTTTTCATCTTCAGTTACTTCCTTTACTGTGACTTTTTGTGCCCATCGTATATAGGTACTTACTTCATTTGTAAAAAAGCATTATCTCAACTTGCCCCGCTTTGTCCTCATTCACTTGTAGTGAGTAAATATCTCAAAAATAAAACGAGTTGTGGCTTTTATGCTTAAATCAACTCCAGTTCCAGTCTGATTCCCTAAACTATGTAACGTGAAAATTTGTGGACGAGGTAAAAATAGTATTATGAATTGGGCGGATTCCTTTTACACCAATTTTTTGTCCAATTGTGTGAAATTCGTAGTGGAAGTGATACCTTCTGTAAACACAATTCCTTTTTCTCCTTCATTATAGAAGACTTGATGACGAGATGACAGTTGTATAAGCTGAATAATGTCAATGTTATCAATCATAATGTTTTGTCAATGAGGGTTTACAATTCCAAATAATTTTGCTTTCCTTCGCACCGTTAATGTGTTAGCTAAGTCCAACTTTTATGTCACTTCTTCGACAACCGTGGAACATAATGTTAGAAGTTAGACCCTTCCTCTAAGTAAATTATAAAAGACATGTTTGGCGTAGTATTTCTGACTCATTTAATTACAGTTCTAAGTGCAATGGCATTTGAAGTAAAAGCCCTTGAAAGTGAAAAGAAGTCAATCTTCAACGTCGTTTCTAAGATAATTTTAGAGAACCCTGTGGATTACATAGAGGCATATTCTTCCTCGAACCCATCGTCCAGGACTGATGATATCTCTTCCACTCTCCATTGTCCTTTGTTTGGTTATAGCACCAAAACAGTACTGAGTGTCGAACAAAAATCTTCTCAAAATGTGAGTATTCACATCATCATCACAATAACTTTCTCATGAAGCGTTTTTTTTCTAGATTTCTGCTAAGCTTTTGCACTCTCGATGGAGGACTTTCAGAAGACATTTCAACCTCAACGTTGTAATTCTGTCAGACAGCTTCCCACACATCTCATCCCTCTTAAAAATGTATGGTCCAAACATGACAGAAAGTTCAAAGTTGATAGTCCTCATTCAGGAGGATTTGTTTGATGCACAATTTGGGCAACGGGGTTTTCGGAGAAACGACATGTTCCTAAGAATGCTGCCAAAACTTATTTTAGTGTTATGGGGCACAGGCAATAGCACCAGTAAGTCTTCTGTAAGAGTACAAGTGAGTACAACCAATCTATTAAAGAAAACATTGCCTAAAATACTATTCGAAACGTTTTGGAAATTCTAATCAGATTGTCTGCCCACTTTGTCCGAATAACCTGCCAACCTTCTCCAAATCAGCCACACCAATGCTGTACAACCCGACTGTAACAGAAATTGAGAAACATTTTCAAACTAATGAAAGACAGTGGCAATGGAGAGATGCACATGGGAGCGTTGCCTGGATTTATAGAATTGGATTCAGGGGTATCACTTTGCGTAATGCCTCTCTGCATAAAACGTTACCATCAATTGCAAGGTGAGTTGACATGGTTCTGAGGTGAGTTGGTTTTTTAAAAATCCAATTCTACATTTTCGAAAGATGGAGGTTTATTGAAGACGCAGACAAGGACGGGATTATGCTAGGGTTGTTGATGAACATTTTTAACTTCACCTACGAAATGGAGCCTAATGGTATTTTGCTTTTCAATGTAATAATCAGTATTGAAATAGTTGAAATCGTTTGCAGACTGGGAAGAACTTGGGAATTATTCTGGGATTTATATTGTTCCTGGGGCTGATATTCCCCAGCGGTGGATACACGGCACACACCTTACACTTTCCTATAGTTTGTCAGAATATTTTATGTACTGTCGAAAAGTCCCTGTCATACAAGCCACTGGGTTCGACTTTCTGTGGTCTCCATTTGATATGTATATTTGGATTGCATTGGTCATTTTTGTGGTAGTCTTGACCCTAGTGCACAGAGGGAGGTTGTCCTATGGATTGGACGTACTCTGGGCCGTTATTGGGATTCCCAACACTGCTGATTGGAGAAAGAGCAAGCTTTTGGCGTATTTTTTAGGTGGGTGGAAATTAAGCCTTTCTTTTTGTTGACGATAACTGTGTCATCATGTTGTAATTTGAAGCGTTACTTCTCAACTTGAACGTGGGCTACCTTAGCGTTATAACAAGCAAGGTGATAATTCCCAACGAAGAGACATCAATTCCCACAGTCAAGGACCTTTTCGCTCAGGGATTTAGAATTGTGGAGACGGATGTTGAAGGGAATGGAGTGGGTGTGATTAAGTACCTTTACGAACCACTTTTAGGGGTGGGGGTGAACGACACGGACGGTGGCGAGTACTTGGTAAAGGTGGATAAATGTACGTACAGTGCATCTTGTCTCGCTTACTGGCATGGGTTAGCGACGTGGGTTTTCTACGACTACCGAAGGTAAATAAAATCTTGACGATTGCTTCTTAAATTAAAGTTAAATTTATATTTCAAGGCCAGTTTTGATGTTTGAGGTAAGATTGCAACCAAGATGGTTTTACGTTCATTAAAGATGATTTGCCTTAGATTCCCCCGTTGAAAAGGAAAAAGTGTCATTTTGTGACTCAACCTTTGCGAACCTACTGGGTTACTTTTTACACCGTTGGACCCTTGTCTTCGAACATTTACGACGTTCATCAAACCTTGATTGCAACTGGGATTGATGCTTTCTGGGGTGAGTTGAGAAAGTACGGATACTACTACAGTGCTTATAGGAGTTCAAACCATACCTCAAGTGTGGAGGAAGGGCCGCAGAGTCTTAACTTTGAAACTCCAATTTTAGTTGTCTTTAAAGCCTTCGGAGTACTTTTAGCAATTTGTATTACAGCTTTCCTCATTGAATTGTTTGTTTATCATCTTGTAAATAAGGCAAGGATGCTTCCATGGTACATCTATAACATGTTTTGACAAATACAATGGGTCATTAAAATACTTTTTTGGTACTTATTCTGTCCATTCCAAGGCATTTACGACACCCAAGCGACTGTTGCTGGGGTATCGTGCTACTCGAGCTAGATACTAACTTAACTATTATGACAAGTTTACGGCAGTTACGCTGAATTTATTGACACTTATACAATTCTTCTTCTCTTCATAACATTAATTAAGTTTCAAGTTGAATCTCACAATCAGTTAAATTAATCTGCAGCTTATGCACCTAATCGTTGGTCCGTAAAGTTGGAAAGTCTTCCGTTTTTTGACAAAGGGAAGGCCAGTACATAAATAATGTCTGAAGAAGGCAGCTTTGGCACATGAGAATTCATGGATAACATTCAATGTCTTTTCTTACGATTTTTGCAAACCTTGTCCGACTAATGTGATGATGAATGCTGATGGATGCCATGGAAGCTGAAAATAGAACCATCCTCGTCTCTCTTACCCTCTCGTTATCGTGCTATTTTTAGGAGACACATAATTATACACTTATTTGTTTAAAGGAAGATGGATTACTTTTACTTAAAATATGAAATGATGATAAACATTCAGGTTCAGAGAGCAAGTCACCATTTGTTTAACATGTGATGCATTTTTTTGCAAATATTATATGCACAAACTTACCCAACTCTTTTTTCTTGACTTATCCATTTTGGACCGGGGTATAACCCTCACCCTCAAAAAAAAGAGATGAGATGACATTCCGTAAATATGCATACATAATAACTTGGCAAATAACAAGACGTGACGCTCTCACTGGTATGAACTGCAACTTAACCTAATGGACTTGGCTGAGAACGTCCTTTCTTGTCGTCTGTTTGATCTCAGGCATTGAAAGATGCATTACAAGACAAGACACAAGACAGACATGTTCATACACAAAGGAAGTTTATTCAATTAAGCTCAATCGGTCTTAATAGAAGTTATTTATTGCCATTTTTCTATTTTTGTAATTGATTTACTTTCAACCAAAGAAGTGTCAAGAAGAAGAAAGACCACATTCACTTCACGCTTCCAGGCATCCATCCATTTCTTTGTTCACTGTGATTTTTACATAAAGACACACGACGCTTCTCAAGGGACATCCCACCATGAGCGCGACAGGTACTGTCACGATTGCTAATAATTCCTCAAGCCCATCCTTATTCGACGCCAAGGAGGAAAGGCGGCAAAGTGAGGGGAAATTTGCAAAGCAGATAGAGCAACTGATCACTCAGGGAAGAAGAAATTCTGCAGTGAGTTTGATACAAAACCTGAGGTCGGGGTCATTGTCAAGGTATGCCAGAGATCAATACATTCATACAAAGCAGCCGAATTACCCTCACAAATTGTCCGAATCAGTTGGGCGACTGGAGGCCCACTTTTCCCTGGCTTTAAAAACCCTCGTACGGACACGGATGGCAATGAGGAAGCCTCGAAGCCTCCAGATAGAGTTTGTGATGTGGATCCTGAAATTGCACGGCAGCAAGGAATGTAAGCAAAGGGATTTATATTCCTTATAGTTAATATACAAACTTAATTTTTCACGGCAGTGCGCAGATGGGATCGGTTGTTTCTGCATTGTATGCAAAAATGTTGGTGATAATGGGTCTAGGGTTTCCATTAGCGGAAGTCATATCGAATCATGTCCCGCAGTCGTATTTTGACGTAAGATATACGGATAGCCCTTAAGCTTCACTTTAGTACTGTTTACTTTTAGGGCTTTTACTTGTACCTTTACCTTGTAAGTATACTTTTCATGGGCTGGAACTTTGCACATATCCTCCGGCATAAAGCTACACAGGAAATCCACCGAAGTAAGTCCTTCTACTCGTACTTTGTTGTACTTCCGACGAAGATTGCAAATATTTTGTATAGGCGTTGTCACCATAAAGTCAAGGTTCCACCATCTTCAAAATTCAAGGGATATTGTGGGTGCCCCAGACGTTGTAGAGGCTGAATTGCAGATTGATGGGGGAATAAACCCTAGTTCTAATTTGAGTTTCAGGAGTTCCAACTCTTCTACAATTGAACTGGAAGATAAAAATGACACCCTGGGTCCTTTGCCTGTACCTCTTGGTTCCAAGTTTTATGAACAAGCTCCCCCGCTTACGCCAAAAGAGGCGGAAGAGGGAGATTGTCAAGTCAAGGACTCCAATTCTGAGCATAGTCATCCCACAGTGTCCACACAAAGAGTGAACTTTGGTAAATAAGATGTAAAACAATAATGTCCTTGGTTTAATAGTTCTCTTTTACTTTCAAGGCAGTTTTTATTTGAGAATGGGGGCAGTTTGTTTTGGCATTGGCGCAATGATTTATAGTGGCTTGGACTTTGGGCATTATTTTGAAATTGATCGAAACTCAAAATGTCACAACTACCTTCAAGCCGTGACGTCCTGTATTAGAATTCTTTTCACGTTCATGCAAATGTACTTTATTTTCTTAAACTCGAGGATGGCCGTGTCGAAAGTCAGTCTCATGAAACAGTTTGGACTCATGCACATGATTGGTAAAAATACATTAAAATACGTTAAGATTTGTATGGAAGTTGAGATCAACCCTTGCAGGAACAAACCTGTGCGTCTGGCTCAACATCTTGATTCAAGAAACGAAGCATGAAATCACAAACTTCTACGATCCAGAAACTCACACGCTTGGGTCAAAATATTACCTACCGGGGCAAAATGAGAATTCCACAGGAACGCTCCATCAAAGTAATGGGACAAAACTGCACAACCATACTCGTGTTGAGAGGTCAAGCGGTCACAGCGATGTTGTTGACGAAGGTCCTCATTCTCTGTACGATTGTCGAAGGGAAAACATAATTGGCTCTTTGGTTGAAAGTTCGTCACCGTTTTTGTTCCCTGCCGCTATCGAATATGCCTTGATCTGCGCGGCTGTTTGCTACGTGGTAAGTGACATTGAGTTGAATTTGGGCATTGTCAATTGTCATATTTTGGCTCATACTGTAGATGTGGGGAAACATGGCGGAAAGAATGGTCGCTTCGATTGGTATAAAGAAAACTGCAATAGCCGTGAGAAAACTGCAATTAATTGATCATGCATTTCAACTGATGTGTCATTTTGTGTTCTATGCAGTTTAAGGGGGAAGTTAGGTCCCCTCATCACTACACCGTGGACTGCTCTGGATCAAACAAAGGCTTCTTCATTGGGATATTTTTCCTTGTGGTGACCATCATGAGTCTGATTCTCAACTTTGTTTTCATGCAATACGATGCATACATGGCAAGAGCAACTTTCATAGTCAACGTCACAGAAGTCATTCTCTACACCCTGTCCACTGCAGCAGTGTTGGGAGGGATATGCACGGTAAATAATATGCAAATCATGGAAATGACAGGAGGGTTTTATTGTAACTACAAATTATGATAGTTTCGGACACTTCGCTACATGTCAGGGAAAAATTTGGCTCTGGACAGCATATTATTGCTTGTGGCACAATCTGGGTCTTTCATTTTTCATCTTTTCTGCATAATAGGCGGACATTTTACTTTAGGTAACTATTGCCCTACTCGTACTTATTTGTAAATTCAAGAAATGTATACCTTTTCACAGAAGAGCACGACGGTTTAGTCCTTATTATTCCGTCGATTTGCCTGATTCAAGTGTGTCTTCAAACACTTTTTATTCTGGATGCTTCAAAGCGAGGTAAATGTCGTTTTTAAGTTTATCTCAAAACTGACATAGGTAATGACATTTCTTCAAGTGGCTGCCAATGCAAGTCAACGGCGAAAGAAGCCAGGCCGTGAAATTGTGGCTTTCTTGCTCGTCACCAATTTGTCCCTGTGGTTAATCAACGCTTTAGAAAAAATTAGGGGCAACTCGCACCCCTACCTCCTTTCATTCTACGGCGTCTGGGCTTGGACAATCATTACACGGTGATTTTGAATTTTAATTTATACACGGCACAAATTACGTAATCAACAAATCCTGCTTTCAGGATCTCGATGCCCCTGGACATTTTCTACAGGTTCCATTCAACCGTGTGTCTCTGCGAAATATGGAAGAAAGCATACAAGCTCAAGAATCAAAACCATTCACAAGTCCAAGTCCATTCACATTAGACACGTTGGTACTGTGTCTCTATGACAGCTCTAAGCTACTTTAAGTATGTTCCTGGCTACACAAAGTCCGAGCTTGTGCATATCTTTTTCTTGATGTGCTTGTTGCGAATAATGCTAATCCTTTATTGACTTGAAATGAATTATTAATAAGAGTCAATAAATCATGAAGATGTCATTCGCACTCATGGATTTATGGAGAGGTTGTTTACTGCACAGAAATGTCAAGAATGATGATAGATACCATACATGTTGTAGCATCAATAAGTTTGGCACAAATAAATTGACTCATGCGGAAGGAGCTGATATGACACAATTTGACAAAATAATTGTGGATACCTAAACTGTCTGGGCAGTAGACCCCACTGGAACTAACATTTTTTGTTTTGATTTCTTACTGCATAGAAATGAATTTGTCCATGATCTTGTGGATTCTAGTATTAGTATTCTCATTGTTCAGGTATGCATGTAAATATCTTCTTACTATATTGGTTCACTAAATTTAATTAATATAAAAGTCAGTGTGAAGGAGGGAGAAGAAGAAACACGTCTCCTGACAAATGTACCCCACGCGTAGAATGGAAACTCTTGGGAGACTGCCTGGATTTGGATGGGCATAACAACTGCTCTCAAATAATCACAATTGGGATGACCCCTCCAAGGATTGTTGCAGAGCACACAAGCGACGCTTACATGGCTCAGAGGAAAATATTTAGCCACCTCATACAAAACATACAAAAGAACTTGGACTTCAAGTGGGGGAGAGCTGAGTTGAAAATCCTTGAAGACATTTTGAATGACATTCCAAACTTTGAAGTCCCTCAAGCCGTTGACTGGGTAAACTGCAATGGGAGCAGTATGCAACAATTGTTCATCCACTGCGGGATTTATTCCTTGGCAACGAAGGAAATTCGATGCAACAAACTGTACGGAAATACCACTGCCTCTCATCAATATGGTGCTTTCTAATGTGATTTAATCTTTTTTACACAGTCTGGAGGAGAACGTCCCTGTTCTTATTCGGAGTTTAAAGGATGGAACGGTTCGGTTTTGCATTTTTGTAATTTTGCTCTTTAAAGAACTGCCACGTTAATGCAATTAGGTGTTGGATGCAACGGAAGATGCATATGGTCGTAGTGTGCTTTCCTTCCCATGGCATGGAGGGACCAATCAAAAATGGCAGGTCCAAAGGAACGGTATAAAGCGATTCTTGACAATACTCCAAATGTCAAATAAGCATTTAATTTAATCCTTTTTTTGCAGGGAAAGGATACTTGATTGCTAGCAATTTATACTCCCAAGGAGAGAATTTGAATGTGTCCATGGCGTTGGATGAAGACTTGCATTATTATCAAGTGGGGCTTTGGGTAAATAAACACTTGTCAAAGAAAGAAAGCCAAACAAAATATAGAATGCAAATTTTATTGACACTCGACATTAAAATTTAACAGCCTAAACATGATTTCGAAAACCAACGGTGGCTTGTGATTCCAGTTGTCCATGCAAAAAACACTTACTTTCTCAGGAACGCAGAAACTGGACGTTTTCTCACATGGTAAGACTTATCAAGAATCATATGCAAAAGATAAAGTACTATGTTTGTTGTAGGAACCATAATTCAAGAGTAACGACCTCATTGCTGATTAACCGAAGTGTTTGCGAACAACGAACTCAATACTTTAGAATTGAACCAGTAAAGTAGTCAATTTTATTCTTGCATAAAACTGTATTTATTTAACAAAATTGGATTTCCAAAAACTCAAATCAAAAACCAATTTTCTTACTCTGCCTTGTAACATACGCAGACATTGCGGTAGCAAAGTCCTCCCATCCCGTCGTCTCCCTTCCTGCACATTTTATAGCAAAGGGAGTCGTGGTCCTCAGGAGAACAATTCCCTCGCCAATGTTTCGAAGGGTACAGGGCACCAGACAAACCTAAGTTCAGACACACAAAATATTGAGATTATAGCTTAATTTCTCAACTTGCCCCGCATGACAGTCTTTTAACTAAACTCACCCAACAGCGACAGCAACACCAACGCCACCATCAAGTGACGAAGTAGAAGGTCACTTTTCCTTCTCCAGGCACGACGGGCAGAAGAATGCTCCATTTTTCTTTTGACGACGCTTACAATATCCGTAATGAACCTATGAAGGATGAGAACAAATGTTATGCGACTTTGTCTCTACAATTCAATTTCATGACGATTGACGAAGATGTTCGATTTGTCTTCCGCATGTATCATAAATAATTATGTCGTAAAAGCATCTAGGCACCTCACAATTCATCCAATGGCTATGAAATACACTTTATTAGACGCATTTCTGTCACTTGATGTCTTATCATCAAACCAGTTCTACGTGGTCATATTCCTTTTTCTTCCTGTTTCTTCAAAAAGGCACACTTTTACTTTTATTATTGCATTTGTTTCTATCATGATTGATTGATTGACAACTGACTTTCGTTATTGTCGTGATAACATGTTATCAAATGAAATGAACGAGAATTAAAAAATTTCCAAAGACCATGCAATGTTGAATGAAAAGCCTTGAACGGAGAAAGTTGAGAGAAAAGTTGAGACGAAATGAGGAATGGTATGCTGCTGGAACAGAGGGTGGAGGGAGTTTCGGTTTCATTGTTTGTTGCTGTCAGTCAAGACAGTGCACAGGTCAAAACATTTTGGAATTTTCGGTTTTTAGCTGCATATTTCATTTGGTGATGATAAGACTGCAATAACTTTTTTGATCTGTTGACATTCCTTAGATAAAGACATAGAATTTGGAAACGGTGAGTTTAGTAAGTTCTTCAAAGGCAAAGGTAGAGACATTTGTATCTTAAATTTTATTTGTTTTCTTGCAGGTGCCTTTGACTTCGACAACAGAGTGTGATCAATGAATATGGTGGGTGGACGAATGAGAGGCCTTATGGCGATGGGGGAACCCCGTCTTGGAAACTTCAGGGATAACAGAAGTCGTCTAATAAATGGAAATGTTGGTGGTGGTGGTGGTGGTCATGATGGAGGCCACAAAAAGTGCCTGCTTTGTAGTACAGATCAAAATTATGGACAACTTGACGACTCGGATTTGGTCAGCGACTGGTGGGATGGGGGTGACAGCCCTGGTGAAAATCAACTTCAGCATGTCTTTGTACTCCACAAATTGTTTCAGGTGAGTGTCGTGTTCGTGTCGTCTTTCGAGTAGTACATTTTTCAATGTTTGACTGTCATTTTGGTTGTTGATAGATTCCATTGAGAAGTTGCCGAGAGTATCTTTCGGAAGCAATCAATTTGATGGAGGAAAGTGAGGAGTTGGAAGAGGAAGGGGGGAGTAGTCGGCTTATTGGATTTTGCCCACCGTGTGCCTTACTTGTGAGAAATGGTTGCAAATTGATTGAAGAATTGGAGGAAAAGCAGTTAAAATTAAGCAAAATCCGAGCCTCCATTTTTCACAAGTTGACAGTCACGGAGAGGAAAAATGGTGGTAGTGGAAATAATGCACGTCGACTTTTTACGCTGAGGGACAATTTGGCTGAAGAAATAAAAGACTACTTGTTCCCTCTGCCTCCAACGTCGGTGAGGTTTTCGTCTGCACCCACGGCTCAACAATCATTTCGGAACAGAGGGTATCCTGTCAAGATGAAACAACAATTTGTGTCTTCTCGGAACATACCACCGCCACCCCCATTGAGGAAAATGCAAAGTGGTAAGCCAAGAAATTTATACAACAATGCCTTAGCTTAGCTAGGTTTGCTATTTATTGTAATTATTAATTTTAATAGTACACACGCCTCGGCTGTTTGCCATGACAACAGCAACAGCACCCCAGACAAATGGAATTGATTTGGATCAGGGACAATCAAGTCTTGAAGAGGATGGTTTTGAAGTCAGCTACGAAGAGGATATAGAGGATGGGGATTTGTTGGGCGAGGATCATCACTCAGAGTTGCTGGAAGAAGGAGAGGCGGAGGAGGAGGATTTCTACAATGATTACGATTATGATCATGAGGAAAGTGATTGTTACGGTAGTGCTACTCCTATGCAATTGGTATCAGCTGAAATGGCCGTGGAGGCTGAGGAAGGGGAAGAAATTCACGAAGGACATGAGAATGGTGATGATGGCGATCTGGAGTACCCTGAAGCAAGCTTTAATAATTCATTGGATGACCCACATGTTTCGACTTCAGTGGACAATCAGGATGATGCAACGGATACCAACACTCTTGATGAAACTGAGCATGCTGACAGTTTAAACCTCCCGACAAGTTCGAGCGTAGCCAAGCGACGTAGAGTTAGAGGGCGAGGGGGTCGCAGAAGGGCTGTTTTGACGACGACAGGAGGTGGAATTGGAAAGAGAGTGGGGACATCAAAAACTAAGCGAAAACGCCGTGCTCTTCCTCCATTGCCAGGTGAGATACTTGCATGCAATTATTGTGGACATTTTCAAAATATACTTATATACTTTGATGCATATGTGATAGTGCCCCGGACCTTTCGTTGCGCCTATTGTAATGACGTCTGTGACGGACCCATGGAAATGTAAAATACACACTTCTACTTACAATTAACATTTTTTGATTTCTAATTAACTCATTTTATAATAAGGTATCAACATGTCTCTGTTAGCCACGCTTCAGTGACTGATTGGACTTGCAGGTTCATTCCCAATCGCCTCTTACATCTTACTCCTTTCTTTATGTTCGTACCTAATTTTATTTAATTTGTTTGCAGTTACTGTCCTAAAACATATCCCACGTATCGCAAGCTTTTTGATCATAGAAGAAAAGGTAAAATGAAAACCCTGTTTTGCATAAAACTAACCTCTTTAATCTCTACAACATGCTGTTTTCTTTTCAGTTCATCGGCAAAATCACTACGATCTTCAATAATTTACATCTCAATACTGCGTGTTCAAGGACGACCTTTTTGTTTCTTCGAAGAGCAATCATTTTGCGACGTGTATCATTAATTTTGTTCAGATACCTAAATAGGCGTGGTTGTAAATTGTAGAGCTTAGGTACACCAGTATTATTTTTATACTTAAGTAGGGCTATTTGCACATTCTTCTTTTTAACCCTAATTTGGAACTCTTTTCGTTCTGAACGTACTCACTTTAATTGTTATCATTGTGTTAATTTATTGTAAACTCGTCGGATAAGCCACAATATGCCAAGGTTGATATCGATACTCCTTACTTATTTTTTAATTTATGTGCAATCAGTTGGAATCTAAAGTGTCAATTGAGTTTCATATTCAGTTAATTTATAGATGGGACAAAGTGTACAGGAAAGAGAGCAGAATTCAATAATTTCTGGATGAAGCACGAACGCCTCGCATGTCGTTGTTCGGAAGCTTTATTTTTACAACAGCACTGTAAATTATAATTGTTACAGAGAAGTGCATTAAACATATCTACAAAGTTTTTATCATCTAAACAAATTGTACTTTTATATTTGTTAAAAACACTGGAAACACAAACCAGCAAATAAATATTTACTATTTAAAACCAAACCTTGTAAAAATTTCCATATTACTATTGTTATTTAAGTATCGAGCTCATTAGCGAAAAATTTTATTCCTTTTCTACGACCAAATCGGATGAGGAGTTTCCTTATTTCGTCATATGCAAATAGAAAGAGCATGAATGGCACAGGAGGAATCCAGAGAATTGGACTAGAAGAAAGTAGTAAAAGTGTGTTAGAGGATTGAATGACGATTATTATGTTATCTTACTTTATTGGGACAAAGCTAATGGAACTGTTGAGCCCTGGTGTGTACACCAAAACTATTGCCAAAGCCAAAGCGAAAACAATGGCGAAATTCATTTTCTTGTTGCTGCAATGAATTTTGTGCCTCTTTTATATTTGAATAAGGGAAGGTTAAAAATTGCTTACGTGAACCCCTTCTTGAAAATGCTAACTCTCCTCGTCTTACAACAAATTACATTTGCGATTTGAGTCAACACGATGGCAACAAAGAAAGCTGGGATTTGAAATGTCAAAATGTTAACTTAAAGTGGGCTTTACACATCTCCCTACCTGTTTGTGCTGATAATTCCAAATCTTGTCGGGAGTCGTATGTCTAAAAACTTGAGACTTAAAAGAAAGCCGTAGAACTGAATCTTAGACAAAAGCTTACCCATTCTTGACGGTATGAGTCTTTCAAGTCATTTATGGCTCTGGATTCCCACAGACTTCGAATACCTATGACTCTGTCAGGGTTCCATCCATAGGACGCGAAGGTTACAAAGTAGGAAAAGAATCCTGCAGTGCACTCAATCACTGCGGTTTGTCCGTATGTGTAACTCAAAAGCCTAAAGTTGTATGATACGTTTAAGTATGTCACTAGGTAATTACATGACGCAACCTTACTGAGCAGTGACCAGTGTTTGTCTTCTTGGATCCCTGGGTTTCAGTTTCATAATGTCAGACTCCCCTCTTTCATACGCTATGGAAATGGCCGGAAGAACGTCGGTTCCTAAAACACTAATTAGCATAGCGATTGCTCCCATGGGCAAAGGGATTCTGAGCAACATGAATAGCCACACGGAATACATCTCGGCAATATTATCCGCCATGTTGTAAGCTATCAACTTTTTTAGATTGTCAAATATCAGACGCCCCTCTTCCACGCCATGTACTATTGACGCAAAGTTATCGTCCATCAGTATGAAATCAGCAGCTTCCTTGCTTACTTCCGTCCCAGTGATTCCCATTGCGATTCCAATGTCTGCTTTCTTCAGTGCAGGAGAGTCATTGACGCCTAGAAATAAACGTTAAGTGTGGATCAAGTGTGGAAAAATTGGGCTACTTCTAACCATCCCCGGTTGCGGCGACGACGTAGCCCAAGCTCTGAAACGCTTCCACTACCAGGTATTTGTGTTCTGGAGTTGTCCTTGCGAATACAAGGTCAGAATGGTTTCGAATTAAATTCCTCAATTGAAGAGGACTAAGCAGATCTAGCTCAGCTCCTGTAACGACTGCTGCTTTAATATCTCGCGGATTTATTTCTGCAACAGCCACTCCCTTCTTGTCTGCAGTCTCCTCAATTGTTAGATTATCTTTGGATAGAATGCAATTGTAATTGGGCTACAACAAGAAACGTCAATTGTTTTACTTTCTTTGATTATGCCAACAGCCCTGGCAATGGAGGTTGCAGTGACGGGGTGATCGCCTTTGTAAATACCAAGCTCTGAATCAGGCCTTAATTAATATTGGACAGTGGATACCTGTGACCATGACCACCTTGATACCCGCGGATTCACATTTCTTTACTGCGTCAGGTACACTTGGTCTTGGAGGGTCTACCATTGATATCAAACCAACAAATCTTAGCCCTGATTGTATAAAATCTGGTTTCTCGGTATCATCTAAGGCAGAGAAGTTGTAGTCTATGGGATACTCGTCAATAGAAAGGCGACGGTCACAAAACCCTGTAAGAAGCCAAACAACAATGTGATTTCGCCTAGATTAAGACGCCGGTGGGTCAACCTAAGACTCTTTCTCCTTTCCTTGCAAAAGATAAGTACATTTTGTTGACTCGATACTTCCAATCAGGGTTCATTGGGAATTCAACGTCTTTAACCAAAATCCTGTCGCACAGATTCATCAGCCTCTCAGGGGCACCCTGAGAAAAAGGTACAATGGATCCCTCTAAATGTCTTAAACTAAGAAACTTACCTTCATCACCACCATCCACCTCTCGTCGACCGATCCTCTGGTATCGTGTACGGAAACTTGAAACTTGTTGGCAGAGCTGAAGGGTATCTCAAAAACCTTTGGAAATCTTTTTCGGTATTCCTCGACTTGCCCCATGTACGTTTCCATGCATCGAAGTATAGCAGTTTCTGACGCATCTCCGTCAACAGCTCTATTAAAGCACCTCATAAATTACGATGTTAAAAGTATTGCCAACTGACTTTTTTGGAATTGGCACGTGTTCCTGGTCGATTTTAAACACTGCACGAGAGCAGAGTGCTGCAACGTTTGCCAGTGACATAAATCCATAGTCGTTTTTGTCAAAAAGACGAGGAGGAATGTCCTTGCCGGAAAACTGGCCCATATCCGCCAAGGCAACCTCGTCATTAAAATACATGTGGGCTGTGGACATTACATTTTGCGTCAAAGTTCCAGTTTTGTCTGAACAAATAACCTGCTCACACAAGAAACATGGTTCCAATACTTAGGTATGCCAAAACTTTAAAACGTACCGATGAGGATCCAAGCCCCTCAACCGCATGTAAGTGCTTGACCAAGCAGTTCATCTTCCCCATTCTTTTAGCAGTGACGCTAAGGATGGTTGTGAAAGTGACAGCCAACCCTTCTGGAATATTTGCCACCACGATTCCAATAAGAAAGAAAACAGAGTCTATGAGGTTAAATCCCATGGAGAGGGAAATAGCGAAGAATATCCCTCCAAAAACCAAACTTCTGATTGTCATTATGTTGATGAAGCGATTCATTTCTATAGTGATGGGGGACGGTCCGGATTCCACAGTGGAAGCCAGTTTGGCCAGTCTTCCCATCAGCGTTTTGCCACCCACACGAATCACAATCCCTTTCGCAGTACCTTGCACCGCCGTTGTGCTGTGAAAAAAGGTGAAAGAACTTTTCTAGAAGAATGAGATATAATGCATATATAATAGACACCTACGAGAAGAAGGCCAAGTTTTGCAATTCCATTGGATTGTCGTGTGTGCTTTTGGGGGACCTTTTCTGTGGCTCTGATTCCCCCGT
>JAQIWU010001566.1:0-15783 GCA_034696445.1 Isotomiella minor
TTGAATCCAATTCATGAAGACTCCGGAAAGTCAATACCACTTTCGACCATAGCCTGGGTAGGATCTTTGGCTACTGGATTTTACTTCCTTGCGGGTAACTCAAGGACAGCCGTAGTACAGAGACACAGTGAATTACCAGTATGATTGATCTCAAAGGTCCCATCGTCTCAGCCGTGGCGAATCGATTTGGATTCCGTGTCGCATCATTTGCAGGAAGTCTTTTGGCCTCTGTGGCCATATTTCTTGCATGGCTCGTGTGTCGAACTGAGCCAGTCATGTGGGCTTTATTCCTTTTGTACGGTGTCATAGGTGGGATAGCATTTGGATTTGTCTACACTCCTGCAGTCATAGCCGTGGGATTCTACTTTAGTAATAAAAGAGGTTTGTTCATTCTTCACTCATGACTCTTAACTAATGTGCTTTGTTTTGTACAGCCCTCGCTACAGGAATTTCAATTTGCGGTTCAGGTATTGGAATGGATATTGGAACAGTAGACGATAGGAAAGGAACACAAAATTGTATCTTAATTTAGGTGTTGGAACCTTCTTATTTCCTCCCATCATGAACTATTTGATCGAGAATTACCGATGGCAAGGCGCACTTCTATTCCAATCTGCAGTAATGCTCACTTGCGTTGTGTTTGCTTTGTTCTACAAACCTCTGGCACCCACCAAAGGTAACAATTGAGACTTGGAGACGAGCGAATAATGAGAACCTGTTCCAATAGTGATGTCAGCCTCGCAACTCAGGCGGCCGAGTGGTGTTAGCTCTATTCAAAGCCAAGAAGGCACCCCCTTGATGTTGCGCATAAAGAAAGCCCGTGAAATGGACAAGTCGGTGTCCATTGGAAGTTGTCTGGATGGAACTCAGGGAGAAGGTGACTCTCAGCTTAAACCGGAAAGGTTGATTCATTTTCCATTCTCATTTTTCATTTTGTATAACTTTTCCGTGTGTGTGTAATATAGACCGGTTATGGTAGGTCCCGAAAGACATAGAAAGACATCGGCTCCGACCACTCTCGTAGACTATGAAGGTCTTAAACAAAAGCGACTGTCAGTTCCCTCAATGCTAGGAACACCGGAACTAACAATTACGCCACCCATCAAAGGAAAGAGCTTTGTGGGGCTCCCTGGCCTCAAAGAGGAAGAAGAAAGAGAGGGGACACCTCCAATTTCTCCGGACACAGGTTCGTCCCAAACATTCAACAGGTCAAAGGTTTAATCTGGTTATAAACCAGAGAAGAAGGACGAGATTAATGATGTGGATGGCAATGAAAATACGGCCCTCGTTCGAAAAAGGAATTCGACTTTTGTTGTCGCAAGAATTGGAAGCTCAATGCTGATGATTGACGAAATGACACAAAGTCGCACGTTGAAGGTGTCCGCCAGTAAGATAAGCCTCACGAAGCCAATGTATCGAAGTGACATCTTCTACACCGGAAGTGTCATCCGTCTGCCCGAATACAACGTAAGGATGTGACAACAAGTGTATATTCTTCAAAGTAGTACACTTATGGCTTTCACAGGATTTAAACAAAGTGATGAGCAGTGCAGAGTTGGGCTTGGCAGTGACAAGCATACCGCTTGGAGATGCTGATGAGGAAGAGACGCATCCTTGCTGTTCACCCGCTGTCCTCAAGAAAATGTTGGACGTTGGTCTCTTAGCTTCCCCCACATTCCTCCTACTAGCCATTTCAGGCTTCTTCACAATGCTGGGACTATTTGTTCCATTTATATATTTGAAGGGAGTGGCCACCGAATCTGTTGGTGTATCTTCGGAGTTGGCCACAATGCTCGTGTCCGTAATTGGGATTTGCAATACGGTAGGCCGAATATTCTCAGGGTGGCTGGCCGACAGGTACAGGATTTCCATGCACTGTGCATAATTTGTTACCTGTAGCACATCTTTTTTGCATTCTTTCGCAGGCCGGAGATAAACGTTCTCTTTTTAAACAACCTTTCGGTTACCATAATTGGACTCGCCACAGCCACAGTGCCTTTTCTACATTCATTTAACATGCTAATTGGATTTTCATGCGTATTCGGGTTGGCTATGGGTAAGCAAACTTGCTTAAGTCGCTTTAACTGGAATTACGTTGTCTCACTGCACCCCTTTTCACAGCATGCTTTGCATCGTTGAGATCAATTCTCCTCGTCGAGTTGTTGGGATTGGAGAATCTTACAAACGCCTTTGGTCTATCGTTAGTGTTTCAAGGTGTTGCTACAATTTTGGGGACGCCATTAGCAGGTTTGCCTCTTATCCCATTGCTGTTTTTTTGACGATTTACACGGAAACTTTGCAGGATTTTTGTACGAAGCGACTGGGACCTATAGTATCCCATTCTTTATAGCAGGAGGATTTGTCGTGTTCTCCGGGGTCCTGTGCTACCCCCTCAACTGTGTCAAGAGATGGGAGGACTCTCGTAATCGACGTAGGGACAACAAGCCTTAGGGATTCATATTTGACTATAAAGAACTCCTTCTTGGAACGTAATAAAACGTATGAACAATCCCCGAAGCGTGTCATTTGTTTAACTCATTCGGAAAATGACAGACAACGTGGATACAATGCAAAAGCTCATTACGTAATTTTTCATCTTAAAATTATGCCCCGTCACTCATGCAATATTTTAGTTTGCTAAACCAATTCGCACATTCTCTCTCAAGGACGTTTTGAGTCACTGAGCTGAATACTTTGTGAAATGAAGGTGAGAAGGAAGTCGTCAAGTTGGATGGAAATGACTTTTCAAAAGCCATAATACACAAGCAACAAAAGACATAACAATAATTGCTATAATTTGCCCACTCCAAATTGTCTTTTTCTCAGTTTCTTAAAAGAGGAAATAAATTGCACTGCCATTGTCATCGTCAAAGTGAAAATAATAGCTACACACTTACTCGAAAACAATACATGTTAATGAGTTTTAACCATTAGTAATTCGCCATAAAGAAGAACCATACCTCATAGACATTTACTTTTCTTATCTGGAGCCTACACTTGTTGGTTATCTAATCGGTGTGATTTGCGATTAGGTAAAAGTTGTTCAATTGTACACGAATTAGGTAATCATCACATTTTTTTGTTTTTAAAATAATAATAAACTGCGCAAAGCCACACCATCCCGACCTGGACAGGATAAGCTCATTGGAATTTTTATAATGGTCGCACATTATATCATTCCTTTCTGCATGCATGCCGCTGAGGATTTCTTCATTTGCTGGACCAGTTAAACCATAATAGTGACTTGTGAACTCGAGACTTATCATCTTCATGCTCGACAGAAAGAATTATGTCTATTCTGTGCTTAATTTGTAAAGAAAAACTTGTGAGCTATTCGCCTGGAGTGGGATGCTTGAATCAGTTGGTGGAAAACGTTATAGTAGCCACGACATGTGGACACTTGTACCATTTGGAGTGCCTCCAAAGCTGGTTCAGAACTCAAAAGATTAAACGTGCGGAAGATGCTATTGAGTATGAATGGTACATTTTTTGCACAACTTTATGTCCAGACATTTTAAATACTTAGTTTTGTCTCACTTTGGTTTGCAGTAATGTCTGTCCCACGTGTCTTTCCCCCGTTAAGGAAGATGACAATCGTAGGATCTTCTTGCTGGAAGATCGTATTGAAGCGTTGGAGAGAGCAAAGCTGGTAGAAAAGCATGAGAATTTGGAAATCTATTGTCACCAACTTGAGATTCAAATTCATCAATTGCAAAGAGAAAATGATTTAATGGTTAACAGGATTCTAACCCCTTCCTCGACCAATCAACCAGGTAAAGGCCTTATTGTTCGTTTCCTTCCTATTACATCACATACTCATGGGTTATTTTTTGGTGATGATGCAGGGGAATATGATACAATTGTGAAAAACGACAGGGTGAAATGGATAAAGAAAGATGAGGATCCGGTTTCAGGAGTTGTGTTGTCAATTTTCAAAAAGGAAGGGAAACTATGTGCAAAAATTCGGTTGGATAGAAAAATCCGAACTACCCAAAGAGCCAACCGACTCTTCAGTTCCTTTCGTTCCGAGAAAAAGCAAGAAGTCACAGTGCCCTTTGACGAGATTGTGTTGGAGAAAGATGTCAACGGTAACAACACCAATGGGTCACGCATGACCTCTCCCCCTCCTCTGTCGCACCCGTCAGAGAACGTAGCTGCTCAATATATGAATCTGGGATACTACGGGAGGTCTTTATCCTCCAGCAGCTTGTACTCCCCATACTCCTATCCTAATTTTGGTGGAAACCAGATCAATAATAGACACAGCACCCTGAGTCTTATTGATGAGTCTAGAAGACAGTTATTTGGGATTAGAGAATCCATAAATGAATCTTCATCGTCCATTGAGCAGGTCGAGTTTAAATCCAATGCTCAACCGCAGCAGGCGACGGTAAGGGCTGTAGTAATAAACACCCAAGAAATGTTTTTAAAAATACTTTTTTTAGCTGGTTCAAGGGAAACCCTCGCTTCAACGCAGTTTAAGCTACTCTCCGGGATTCCAAAGAGGGGACAACATAGGTACAGGTCAAGGTTTGCAAATACAAAGTCAAAACGCTTCTCAAAACTCAACGGGTTCTGACGCGTCGTTGAACCAATATACTGTCATCACACCACCGTGGGCAGTGAATCAAATGCAGGTATGAAACCACAAGTTGAAATAAAGGATGTCGAAGTCTATATAAAGAGGTGTGGGATTTTAGAATGGAAGCTACACAGAACTGTTCCAAGTATCTCCCGCAGATATTAAAGGGAAACATGTCACCTTTGCAGATGACCACAGTCGCATTGTTTCCAGCTTCGTCTTTCAAGGTTAGCCAAAGGAAGGCAAATGGACGCAACTCATTAAGTGTTGTTAATTTTCCAGAGGTTACCGTTCCTGGTCGACAACTTTTTAAATTACCCGAGGGTGGTGAGTCTGAGTTGTCTATCAATTCGAATTCTGACACGCCCTACGCAAATGTTGCAACAAGAGTGACGAAAGTGCAAGAAGGCGACAAAGACGAACCGACTGCACAAACTACCGAGACCAGTGAAGACTCGCCACCTCAAAGGCCTCCAAAGCCAGGTGCAATTTCTCCTTTGGAGTCAAAGAAGAATGAAGAGGCTACTGACATTCCGAAAGACAGTACTTCCGAGACGGACTGCTCCTCTTCCTTAGCCTCCACTCCAACCCCGCAGAAGGAAGCTTCATTTCAGTTCCCCAATTATGAAGGCTCGAGGAAAAATTCATTATCCATTGCTGAGGATTGGACAGGTAAGCTTGAGAAAAGTAGGTGGAACTATTATTTTCTATCAAGAAATTTCCTGTATGCCAGCGTTGTACGAAGATTTTGACGATCCTGCACCTCCTCCGGGTGCGGACAATAGCGATTGCTTCGCTGTGACCTTGTTGGCTTTATTGTACTGCCCCACTGGTTTCGATAAGCAAATGCTGGAGGATGCAGTTTCTGACAATGACTTGTGCAGGACGGTGAAATGGATAATTCGTGAAAAGTTTGCGACTCCACTGCGACGCTATCACGTAGTTCAAGGAGACTATGCATCTTTGTTGAAGGATTCTTTGATGCATCTGTGCTCGGGAACATTGGGTAATTGTTTTGAACATAGTAATTTTTGCCATGTACCAATCATTGCACTTGCTATATAGATGTCGAGGAGTTGTTGACTATTTTGTTTGAATTTATCTACAAACTGCCTCCATTCATCAATTACTCTTTGGACATGTGTGACTATCTGCACCAATTTTTCATCGACTTCACCGATAAATCCAAGAGTCGGACAGTTTTAGAGTTGTTGAATATAAGTTTGGCATTACAAGACAACTTGAAATTAGAGGACGTCCCTTTCCCAGCCCTTATTCTGCAAATGCCCCATTCAGAGGACAAAATAATCCATTATGACACTGTCATTCCCACTCTGACTCTATCGTTGGATAGCCTTCTAGAGAAAACAAGTAAATTGAACATTCTAAAATATGGATTAATGTGGTTTAATATTGACTTTGTCTGTGCAGGCGAGAAACGCTGCTATTGCGACAGTATTGCAACTTTGGAATGCCAAACATGCTCCGAATTTCATGGATCCGCAGCAGTATTATTTTGCGACAAGTGTAAAGACTTGCTGGAAGGAATACATAGAAATAGTGATCACAAGCTTAAGATGGTTTCGACACCAAAGCCAAAATCCACCACACTTTCTCTTTCAGCCATCGTTTGTTTGCACAAAAATCGCTACTCCGTCTTCTTAAAAAATGGTTGGGATACATACAGTCCCTGGATATACACCCATGCTTTCGTTGATGGCAAGCTGCAGGTACGTTGAAAATTGTGTAAATGAACGAGGTTGTGACACATACTATTTTCCCTTTTGTTTCATATAGGCAAAGCAACTGCCTGGATTTGGATACTGGTTAGATAGTTTACTGGAGGACGACAAAGAGCGAAATGTTCCAGAACTTCCAGCCATTCTCAGAAAAGTTTTAACACAGTCGAGGGTTTTCTTTTACACTGCAGCCAAATCATCAGAGACATGAATAAATGTCGCAGGCAGAGTGACGAAGCTCTATTAGACAATGCCATGTGCTATTTCTGCATTTACACACAATGTTGAATAAATAGTGGCTCCAAAATCATCCATTCTGCTCAATAAAAGAAAAGAAAGCGTTCATAAAAAATTATGCTTGGTATTGAAAACGATTGTTCTGCGCAGTAGCATACATGAGAAAAGTGTTGAGGTTGGTTGAAACATGACGCTAATTCATTTGATAGCTTTATCTTTTTATCCATCCCCACTCGACTGATAAACCTATCATTGCAGCAGTAGACCTTTTGTTCGTATTGTGATTTTAAGTGCAAGTGAAATCGTTAGTCATTGCTCATTAAGTATCATGAATAAATATTTGGTGTTGTTTCTTTGATAAGCTTCGAAATAATGGTTCCCTTCGGGTGCTTAATTTGCAAAGAAGGATTTCTTCCAAATGGACAGGCTGAAGGAGTGGAAGACACAAAGAGAATCCCAGTCTTGACCATTTGTGGGCACTACTTTCATTTAAGCTGCATTGAAGGAGCGTTTGTGTACGAGAAAGTGTCATCAAATTCCAACAGGTGCAAACAGTATTTTAATTAGCATTAATTGCAGTTGATATTTAAATGTGCCTTCATCTAAATTCAGGAAAAGTTGTCCATACTCAGAATGCAAACGAGACTTGAACAATTCCACATTGGTTAAAATACGTCCTGTAGAACTTGCCGAGGATGTCCCGGATCATAATAAGAAAGTGATAAGAGAGCTTCAGGGAGAGCTGGTTTGCATCAGGAACTTTAAGGACGGGACAGGGACCTATGAAGTGGGAGATAGTGTAATAGTAGACTGCTCATCCCACAATGCCCCAGGGATTGTGACCAAAGTATTGGTGGAAGTACAACTTGTGGTAAGCCATTAACAAGTGCGACCAATACTCTGACTAATTCTAATTCCACGTTACGCCATACTTGAATGAATAGGGAAATGGCCCATGCATCAACAATGAATATGCGAAAACAATAAGCAAGGACTTCAATTGGAGAGAAATTTTGACAAATAAATTCATTCTCGCGATTAATGGCACATTAGGCAATAATAATAGTTCTGGTCAACAACACAAAAAAGTGCTCGTGCCAAAACACAAGGTGAAATTGGTAGGTAACAAATCCCTTGTAAAGTCCAATGAACTAACTACAAAGGTCGCTCAAATGCCGGCAGACGCATATGCAAGTAAGCTTGATCTAACTGATTAAGGGCATTCAAAATACCGATTGATTATCAACAGAATTACGACCGAAGTGGCAAGCTGGAGATAGGATTTACATCACCAAAGAAAGGCAGTTTGCCACGATTAAATGGATTGGGTCCCGGCAGTACAAATTTGGGGTCGTGATTGAATATGCAAGTTTTAATTAAAATCAACAACCCTAAAGATATTTATTATCTTTCGCTTTCCCCTATTTTTTGTTTAGGACAATCCAATTGGGGATGTTGATTTTGACTGTAATGACCTCCCATTTACCGTTCGTCGAGGGTTTGGTAAACGAATGGGAATTGGAGAATTAAACGATAAGGCTCGCAAGATTTCACATAACACCGGACTGCAACTCCTCACAAAAATCCATCAATGGAGCAATGAAAAGTTAATCTCAAATACTTAATTCTACATTTTATGCACCAGCATTTTGCACGATGACAAATTAAAGTATACGTTTAAAGTTTTCACAAAAAACTAAAATGATATTGCATGGGTAACGTCGAATAGAGCATAAAAGTAAAACCCTGTTGGGTATAAGAAGTTGTTCTGTCTCATTTTGCCTCTCTCAAATTCCATGGTTCTCAATGCCATACTTTTCCTTCACGGTTCGTCATCCAACGCATTTCCGTTTCCGGACTATGCAGAAATTACACCCCACAACCCACGGCGTCGAAACAATTCCATCGACGTTTGGAAGAAAGGCTTTATCATCCCAGAACCGACGCTTTTATTTTTTATCTTCCAACCATGGAGTATGACGACGATGACATGCCATTTCTATCTAAGATTACAGGATTCAGACCTTCCAGTTCAGTTTCTTCTTCCGACCCTAATAATGGGACTCCTGATGAATCCAATGAAGATGATCAATCTCCGGACAAACAACCAGACAAAACACGATCAGCAACGACGCCCACCCCTACTACTACTACTACAACACCCAGGACAAGTGATCACGGGCTCAACCAAAGCAGTAGTGCTCCAAAAGATGAATGGATGATTAATTCGAAAGATGAAGATATGGAATTCTTTGAGAAAGTAAGGCCCCATTATGTAGTTGAGTCAACTGGTCACGATCACTGTCGTTTCATTGACACAGGGTCGAGACTATCAGCCCAGAAAGCAAAAGCACCATTTTACAGAAGAAGAAAAAGAAATTATGGCCACTTATGAAAGTGTTTCTTTGAAACCAGCTCACACTGCAGTTTATCGTCATTGGTTGGCGACTTTTCCTCCTCGGTAAAGCGTCTTCTTGAAAACATTTTACTGCCTTTACTGATATTTCAAAACGTTTTGAGGCAGAAGCGACACAGAGTCTTGGCTAGTAATAGTCTTGATCGCAATCATAATCGGAATCTTGACTTTCGCCATGAAGGTGATCTGTGAGAGACTTCAAATATTTTACAATCCTCTCATGCCAAACAATTATGTGGAGGTAAGATGCAAATTGCTGCAAGCACAGAACGTTACAAGTAGTTTTTTTAGCGCGGAAACATTTGGCGGCTTTGGATATATTACTCTGGATTAAGCTGTACCTTTGGAGCTCTAGCAGCCGTGGCCATTATTTATGTGAGTTGATTCGTAAGTCGAGGAATCTAGGATAAAGAACAACTTGGGTATTTAGGGGTGCCCTGCTGCAGCCGGCTCTGGCGTTCCAGAGATAATTGCTGTGCTCAATGGAGTGGTGGTAAGCAAAGTAGTCAGTTGCTACTGATGGCAATATATGACCTGTATACATGAATAGGTCCGCAATGTTCTCAACACAAAAACACTCGTTTGTAAAATCATCTCGTGTACATTCACTGTACTTAGCAGCTTGCCCGTGGGATACGAGGGTCCACTAATTCATATAGGGTAACTTGAGACAATTGACTTGAAGTGAAATGTATTACTTATGCCTCGAAACCATTTCAACAGCGCTATGGTGGGTGCCTACATGTCGCGGCCTTCCCGTTGTCAACTATGTCGAGAAAATATATACGTTGAAAAGCCTCCGGAGACCAAACAACAACGCCCTGGTTGGTGGAGGAAACTGATGAACAAGGTTTGCCGATATCGTGATTCTCAAGAGAGGCATAACTTGATTTGTGTGGGAGCGGCAGCAGGAGTCGCCGCAGCGTTCTCTTCACCAGTCACAGGTACTGCCTTCCCACAATTTAATGAAAATATTTGGAATGCTGTAAAAACTTCCCTGCAGGACTTTGTTTCGCAATGGAGGAAATGTCGACTTTTTGGTAATTTGCTACCCGCAAACCCTATCTAGTAATCAAGTGTCAATGTGAACACAGGACCACAAGTCTTACATGGCAAACGTTTGTTTGCTGCATTTTGGCGAGGAGTACTACCGAATTATGCCACAGCATTGTAAGTACAATAGAACGTGGGCTGCATAACCCATCAGAACTGACTTCCTTCCAGTTAAGCGAGTCTGCATTGTTTGACGTGAGTCCTAATTACCAAAAATTAACATTCAAACGTGTACCATTTTTTTTTGTGTAGATGAAAGTGCCTCTGAAACTGAGCTTAGTAGTATTTATCCCAACAGCGTTCATCGGAATACTTGGAGGTGAGGATGCTGATATCACACGGATAAAAATAACTCCAATTTGATATTTTAAATATTTTTCATTTTAGGAATGCTGGGGGCACTATACATTTTTCTACATTTTAAAATAGCCAGGTTTCGTCGAAGGATCTTAGTCCGCCTGCATAGACCGGAACTGTCAAATGCTTTCAAAATTGTGGAAGTCGTTCTTTTATGCGTGAGTTGAGAATGGGAATCAATCATGCTTTACCCTTTCGTTTTCAACCTGGTGCTCTTTCTTTACTAGTTTATTTGCTCAACATTAATAATGCTGTCGCTCCCTCTATTCCATTGCAACCGGGTTAACCACACTGAACCTGTGGCCAACTCTCCGGAAGTAAGACACTTAGTATTACGGAGCATGGACTGTCACAGACTCCTTGTGAGCACTGTCGAGGAATCCGTGGCGAGACACGAAGGAGAGTTTCACGAAGGTATCGTTGATGTACGGACTTTTACCTATCATACCATAGCCTAGTGTGATTTGTAGGAGCCACGCTCATTTTTGGATCATGGGAACAAATGATACGAAATGTCCTTTCAAGGAAAACGAACGACTTCTTTGGTGCAACGTCATTAATCTTAATGTTCACCTTCCTCTTTATATTTTCTACGTGGGCGTCCCTTGTCAGCATAGCCAGTGGCCTTTTGATTCCTCAACTGTAAGAAAGTGAATGAAGAGTTTTTGTCAATTCGGCTGATAAAGGCTAAATTCTCCAGGGCGTTGGGAGCCTTATTTGGGAGATTGGTTGGGAAGGGTCTGCATGAACTGTTTAAACCATACATGAGCTTGACTGAAGATACTAAGCAATCAGCTTGGGACTTCACCGACCCTGGTGGACTTGCGGTATCTGCTCTTGCTGCTACAATCCTGAACCACGTAACTATCTGAAATTTTGCAGGTTTTAGGAGCAGCAGCTTTCTTTGTTGGGGTATCACGACAGCCCATATCCGCAGTCGTTATGATCGTACGTTTTATGGTTTTTATCCCTTTTATTAACCTTGAATCTACGTGGGATAATCATAGGCCGAACTGTGTAACGACATCAACATGTCAATGCTGGTCATGGTTGCGGTATTGCTGTCAAAGGTTGTGGGAGACCGTTTTACACATTCCTTGTATCACTCTGCATTGGAATTTAAGTGCATTCCTTATCTTGAACCAGAGCTCAAGGTCTATCATAACGACATACGGTACAAAAAAGCTTATAGCTTCTCAATTCTCACAATGCCCCAAAACTCTCTAACCTTTGGAATTTTTATAGCGTTGACCTTGAACTATTTCCCGTGTCACTGGTTATGGCCCAACCTGTGAAATGTGTAATGCTCAGGTCACCCATCTACATTCTGGCAAATCTTTTGTTGGAAACCAACCATGGAGCATTTCCCGTTGAAAAAGATGTTGACGAGAAACTTCGGAAACGGGTTTTCGTTGGGCTCATTTCCAGGTTTGATTCGTGTTAACGAATATCAATATATGTGTCATGCCATACACCACATCAATCATAACAACGCTGTATGAATATTTATAGAATGGAACTTACAATCCTCCTGACAAAAACTGAAGGTTTTGATGTAAATGAGCTAAGCCACGATGATTTAGACAGGATCAGGATAACTTATCCTGAATACAACTCTACCAAGCTAAAAGACATTGGAGTCACTAATAGAATCTTGCAAATATACTCCTCTGATACGAGGTACAAGAAAATTTACGTCAACTTGGTAAGGAAAAGTTTAATTACACTCTGATTAGATTTCCATAAGAATGTGCCTAATCTATTTTCAGTATCCCTACGTCAATCTCTCTTCTCACACTGTAACATCAACCTTCTCTTTACAACGCAGTTACATTATATTTCGAGACCTTGGACTCAGGCATTTAGTGGTAGTAGATGACCTAAATCAAGTCCAGGGCATAGTCACCAGACGTGACTTACTTGGATTTGTCGTAGAAGAGAAGGTTAAAGAGGAAATACGACGTATCAAAGAACGACATCACAGACAACGAACTAAGGGAAATTTGAAACAACACCTTAAAACCGAAGTGAAAGTTTTGTCGGGCTTTAAATTAACAACGAGGGAAAAGTCTACAGAGGATTCTTCACATCCTGAAGAAAATGCTAATTGATTGATCATCCATCGTTTTGTACAAACCAAACATAGCCAACAGAACATGAGAAGTAAATGATAATTTTGTATTCTCACTTATGTGCGCACTTTTGTTTGTGATTGATAATTAATTAACAATGTGTCAGTGCATCAACGTTCCGATTGTTTTCATTCTCTTCATTTCAATTAATTGGTGTCAGTCTGCCGTCCTCCAGCCCTCGTATCAAGTGGACACAGCTTGGCCGGATAAAAGTCTTGTCCGGTCCAATCATTTTGGGTCCAGTATTACATTGAACAAGGAGGGCAATGTGATCCTCCTTCACCGAGGTTGGAAGCGGAATGGAACGCTGTCACTTTCCCTCATCCCTGAAAATACGGTCATGATAGTTGACAAAAAGACGGGGAAAGTATTGAAGGAATGGGGTAGAAATAAATTTCTATCTCCTCATGGTCTCTTCCTTTCTCAAAATGGAGACATCTTTATAACAGACACTGTGATGCATCAAGTCTTTAAGGTTGGTTGATATCCCCGCTAATGTAACTGAATTATGCAAGACGTATTTCTCTGCTCTAGTTTCAAGTGGACAACACCACTGGCCTATGGCACAACGAGGCAAGTCTTACTCTTGGACAACCATTCGTTCCAACACGGGGAAAGGACATTAGACATTTCTGCAGTCCAAGTGACGTTGTTGAGGACCCTGACACCGGAGACTTTTTCGTTTCAGATGGATACTGCAACTCAAGGGTAGTAAAGTTTGATAAAGACGGAAGGTACTTGCTTCAGTTCGAAGCGGGAACCCTTTATCCCGGGGAACTACCAATTCCATTCAATGTAACCCATGCCCTTGCCATTGCCCACAACAGTGAAACAAAGAACACCACAAATGGGACTGAGCCAGCATCAAAGTTACTCCTGGTTGCAGATAGGAACAACAGAAGAATTCAGGCTTTCGACTTGGCTGGAAACTATAAATTTACCATTGGTCCAGAGGTATTTGGACCAGAGGACTCGATGATTATGAGTATGGCTGTTTCGAACTATTCTGACACTCGAGATAATAGGACAAAGTCGTTCAACTTTGGAAAACTATTCGTCATCAAAGGACATCTTCCAGTTGGTCAATCGAAGGTGTTCATAATGGGACTCCATTCCAAAGGAGCAGAAGTCATATCCATTTTTTCCACAACCAAGCCCACCACTACACTCCCAACACATTGTGGTAACTGTACGCAGTTGGAAACCCCCCATGACATTGCGGTCTCTCGCAACCAGGATGAAATCTACATTGTAGAGGCTGCTGCGGAATTGTCAATGAAAAGGTTTCTGAAATTTAATCCCAATGCAAAAGGTGTTGACAAGGTTAGTTCAGGGAAGAATGCGACCGGACAGAGCTACAAGTTTGGAATTGGACAGTATACATTTATGTTTGCTTGTTTGGTAATATTAATGAACATTTTCTAGTCGTGTGACATAAAGTTCAAAACTTTACCTCTTTGACCTAATAAAATTATCTATCGTAGTTGTTCATTTGTGTAAAATTATTGGAATCGAAAACTTCTTTTTGCATTTTTGGCCCAATCAAACCTCTTGATAAGTTGTTTTGTCCATAACTTCGTCAAAAGGAAATTTGTCCGCTTACACCTTTGGAACAATTAAGTAAACACATAAATTCATTAAGACACAGTGTGGATATCAGTGTAAGGCTTACCAAGCCACGCTGATTCGTGGGTCTATATAATTAGTTAAAGATGTCTGGAGGGCGTAGTCCTGCTCAAGCCTTTTGAAGCTTAGTTTCTCCTCCGTGTCTTTCAATGATAAGATTGCTACTTGAAGTCTTGCTCTTAGCAGTTCCTTTTTATGATAGTTCACAGGCATCGTACTACAAAATAATCAATTAAAATAGTTTTTTTAAAACATTAGGCCTCCCTAAACTGTGAATTTACGCACAGTTGATATCTTATTTCCAAAACCCTATCCTTCTTTTTGGCAACCATCTTTTGCAGACGCTGAATTCCCATCTTTAAGGTCGTTTGCTTCACACTTTTCTTATGATTGCAGAATTTGGCCACGGCCAAATTACACGTCTTATACTTTATCAACAGATTGCCGCCCATTGTTATTTTTCTTAAATCCTTTTCGAATATGGAAGACGCATGATAGGTCCGGAACACTTTGGCAGACAAGTTGGGGTCAAACGTTTTAAGGTAGTCGTTCAAATTTTTGGCCTGTGAATAGTACAGAAGGTAGTTTTATAGATATAAGTAAGTATGCAGAGACTGAGCACTTGCGTTCAAGGAGAAAAGTTGTTCATGCTTTTTCCTTCGTCCAGCAAGCGTCTTTACAGCACTTAGGACAGGACGTTTCACTACAAAGTTATTCTTGAACGGAATAGAATCCTTTCCTTTAAAGTTGAAAAAGAGTCTATTGCCTTTCCAAGAAATGTGTTTCCGTTTGAGAGTTGTACAGCCTATGCCTATTTCATCTTTTCCCTTCTCATTTCCAACCCTTATGCCAAACTGGAATTTTAAATGACAAAAATATTCTACTCGGAAAGTGTGAGAATCTCTACATGACTTACATTATCGATGAAACATGTAGCCAACCCCAATTCTAGCTCGTCTTCGGAGGCTGACTTCAATTTTCGTTCATAATTAGATCTTATTCTGGGCAGTATGCGTTTCAATTCTCTCGCATTGTCATATTTTTCTTTATCCTGTTTCTGCTTGGGAGCTGATAGATTCGAAGGGTACACGAACTTGATGTGGCCCTAATAAAGACAAGAAATTAATTTAGGAAAACATCTAAAACTGATCTGATCGTAGCACAATAAAGTCAACCAAGTTGTTTGTGTATTTTGCCACCCATTGGAGTTCGGGCTGTTTAATGACTTCTTTCCATCGTTTTCCTGGAGGAGGGGGACATCTGCCACTGCAATTTATTGTGACGTCTTCGGGACGAATTCTAGACTTGATTCTCCCATGCTCATTACTTCCTGGGCGACCTCTGAAGATGACTGGGGGTTCTACCATCCAATTTCCAATGTCAATCTGTTTCCCGTCGATAATACAAACTCCGTGGCGTTTCTTTGCTGCTTCCTGACTCTCCTTCTTCTTCTGCTTCTGTGCAACACTTAAACCTTGGGCCTTCTTCTTTTTCGAATGGAGTATGAGCGAGTTGAAGTTGAGACTACCAAAATTTGTTATCTTATCCCTCAGGTTTTGTGTTAATAGTGCCCGAAAATCCTAAAGAGACAGTAGATATGCTAAAACTTTTCCAAACATTATGAATGTTGCTTTCTATACC
>JAQIWU010001567.1:0-15779 GCA_034696445.1 Isotomiella minor
ACCCAAGTAAGTGCTAAATTGTGTGAGCTGACTGAGCTTGAAAAAAAAGAAAACTGCCTACGATAATGATTCCAGAGAATTATAGTCTGGGGGTACACTTTTTTGCTTTCTTTTCTTTCTTTAAGTGGTTGATTTTGCCCTAATGCTTAAGCTTAAATAAGTTGTCTTGTTAAGTCAATAATGTAATTGAGGATAATGGTTAAATAAATGTGGTAATGCTATTTTGAAGGAAAGGCAGTTGTCAAACGTGGCCAACGTCCCTCCATCCTGCACTTCTTGCTGGACCAAGGTTCTTTCTTATTATAGGTTTCAATGAATTTAATGATCCCTCAAGATTATTATGTGTCTCTCAGGCCAAGCGTCACTACTACAACCAATTACTCAATTCAAATGGCGCAATAAACATAAAAGGTTGACTTTCGTTACCTCATCATCATCAGGTGAAAGGGAGGTTGAAGAAGACCAAAGTGTACACGCAAACGAGAGGTTGCTTCGCCATATGGATAAGTGGAAAAGTGGTTGTCCATGAGAAATTCGAACTAAACCAATAAAAATCCTCTCCAATGTTCAATAATCAGTGAATGAATTAAAATGGGAAGCGAGACCAATTTGATTCAGCTCAAAAAATTCCAATTTCAGTTGGGAATGTCACGAAGATCATGAGGAAAAGGAAATAATAATGAGAGCAAGCCGAGACAAAATACAAAATGACAGTGAAGTCGTTTGTTCAATTCATTACTCATCATCATCAGCATTCCATTCTTTTATTCTTTTCTCATCAGCACCTGTCCTTTCATTATTACTAAACTTTTAATTTTTTGTCAATTTTCTTGTAATTTAACTTCCAGCATCATTTTACAAAGACCCCCCGCAATACCCCTTCACACGACTTGTACTATGACTAAAAAGACTGTTTATAATGAATGAATGAATGGGAGTCGCATGTGGGCATTTGTACCAGTTTACTAAAATGGAAAATATAAAAGGTTGGGGACAACTTTGGGTTAAAGAAAATAGAGGACTAATTAAACTGTAGAAAACGCTCCTGGCACCCCTCATTCCTTTATGGGTATTTTTTAAATAGCAAGTTAACGTTTGAGAGTCACTTACATTTCAAATTACAGGATGATAAGATTGCTCACCTGCCTGTAAATGCACGCAACATTGATGATTTTTATTCAAAAGCAAGCTGAAAGATGGAACGGTTATAAGATGTTTTTGTCTCATGATTCGATTCTAAATTAATTGATAAAACTATTCGAATATTTCAAAATCTATAGGGGATAAATAAGAAACCTTCTCGTACATTTTTTGCAATTCAGTTGGTCTTGATCAGTGAAACTCTTAAATCTTTTCGCATGCCATTAAAAAGTAGACAGGGTGAGTGTTTGACTTTACCCTTTCTGACTGACCAATTTAGTCAGTTGGGATAGGACGGGTTTGGGCTGGCAGTTTTGTTTCGCTTGTTCGAAATCACGCAATTTGACAACCATTATTACCCCTCCTTGCAATTATGTGTGGTGGATTAGAGAATATGAGTTACGGTTTGTAGTAGAATTCACATAGTTAACAGTTCTCCAGTTTGGATAGTTCCAGTCCCCAGATGACAGCATTATTCAAATCCAATGCACTCCATCAGTCTTGAATGATGATTTAATGACGGGGTTTACCAAGAGATAGGCTGTACGATCATTGCATTATAATTATAAGAACAAAGTAAATACATGCTGGCATAAATTTTTTGCATTTTAATGAGAATAATAATTGACAGAAGACGAGACCAGGTTATTAATCAATAATTGGGTTGAATTCGAGTCGAGGTATATCAATTCGCACCTGCTACAAATGTACTCGTATGAATAATGTATTCGCAAGTTCAAGAAAAAATCACTGATTTGTCCCGACGAATAATGCAAAAACGCTGCTGACGTTTTTTTAAATTATTTTTTTGAATTGTACTCTGGATGTCCTCCAGCAATCTCTGCATTTGAGAAGTTGTCCGCACAATCCAATTTCCTATTGTGAGTAAACCAGGATGAGATTATTATCTCATTGTTGGTATTTAACCCTCAATTTTTGTTTGCACAATGTCTTAAGAGAAAAAATGATTGGAAATTTTTAATTGATAAGCCCTTCTCCTTCGCATTACCCTGATTTCCTTCCTTTCACTCAGATCCTCAATTTTATTTTATTTTCATTTAATTTTCATTACATCATTAGACCCCATGGAGTGCCTCAAGTTTTTTCTTCACCCTCTCGGTCAGGTCAGATAAAGAAAGCAATGGATCAGGCTCACATGTCAGATGCATTACACTTGAACAAGACAAGAAGAGAGCAAGCACATGTGATGCTCTTGTTATGTGATACTCGATACCACTCTTTTTTCACCGAACTTCTGGAACGAAATAAAACTAGCTACGATTTTAAACTGGATGAAAGTTGGACTGGATTTGATTCTTCAAAGATCTTGTCCGTCAGGCGGATCTCGAACGGCGTGAGCTGAGTCGACAGACATGTAACATTGTAAAAAAGTAAAAGCACGACGAGATGGATCCGGCCAACCTGATTCGGTTCACTTTTACTTCTCTTTTTTGATATAATATATTATCCCCACTCTGTCTCATTTAACTAAAGGGCATTTTATTGAGGATTTAGAATGGTCTTGATGGCTGGCTGATATGTGTACTCATGATGAGACTTATATAACCTTCTCTTTAGAACTGGAACAAAAAAAAGGAATAAATTGTGGTTTTGTTGCCTTCACTAAACAAACAGTCCATCCCATCCCACTTCTTCTTCTGGTATGATATATGTTGTACCTGAGCTAGGTTTTGTGTGTACTGCATTAAGGAGGATTTGTAGTAATTAGTATGCCACTGATGAACTGGTGGTTAGCTCATCGACCCATCATCAAGTGAGAAAGAAAGATTATTTAATTTTACTTTGAAAGAAAAAGAATGAGTCAAAAAAGCCTTTCAATTTCATCCGATTCTTAATTTCACTCCCCTCCAACATGCAAACTCCGCTATCCAAGTAAATATGAAGTGTTCCTCCCCCTCCCCCTACACACATAGAAAGCAGCATTCTTGTACCAAACATTTATTGCTCTTTTGTACCTATTCATATTTAAATATTTGTAATTTTAAAGCGTAATGAGGTTTGGATTAATTCCATATTCATAAATTGCTCCATACTCCATCCTCCTAGCCCATTCATACGTCAAGAGAAGACAAGGAGTTAGGAGAGTAGTTTTCTATTGAAATTGATCGAAATGCATTATCATCTCATTTGCACTGACCAACTGACCTGGCCGACATTTTCTTTTCAATCCACTTTAATTTTCTTATGAATGCATAGTTCAATAGACAATGCAATCTTAAAAGTGCTGTCTAAAAGAAAATCCATCAACTTTTTGAACCATAGTCAAGATGTGAGGCAGGAGATGATTATAAAAAAAGTAATAACGTGAAGGAATTAGTCAAGCGTTGTAGTATAATGGTCACTAATCTCCCCTCCCATGCCAAGCCCATTGCTCCATCCACTTCCGTTTCTCCAGGCTAAAAATGAATCACCTTTTACTCGTTCCTTTTATTATTAAGTTTATTTATGTGTTTAGAAAGCAATTTCTTGTTTATCAGAGTTTCCATTCTGAGCTTCTCGTGTTATTAATGTTGGGAACAGAAAGAATGGAACCCTTAAGATCCGCCCTTTCCTCCTTCCTGCTTTCCATACCATCTGGCCAACCAAACCAACGCATTCTCACCTCAGCATTCGTTGTCTTTTTTATGATGTGTGTTTGTGTGTGTCAACTGGCATGCGATAAGATAGCAAATGGCCGCTTTAATAAAAGTTTAGGCTAATTGGTTTATGGGTAGCCTTTCTTTCAAGTATGCAGAAATGGTGAAAGTTATGCTGTTAAATAATTATGGAACTTAAGAAGAAGAGCTTACGATCAAAAGAGGATTATGACTCAATTTCTGCTGTAGACGCTATCAATGATGTAATCAATTTCCTGCCTGTAGTAGCTTAGGTGGCAGTTTGAATCTGAAAGGAATGCTGGTTGAATTGAACTCAACAATTCAATGTTGACACTTAAAAGACTTGGTTGAGAAAAGTTGACAGTCATCAGGAGCAAAATGACATGATTATGTAAATAGAGATTTGAAGAGACGTGGTTGACAATGCGAAGAAGTCGTCATTGTCAACTCTCATTATCGACTCTAAAAAATCATTGATGGATTTCTACTCAATCACAATCATTCACTCACTACCTCACTCCTCTCATGATCCACTACTGATAGCGATTGTTCAACGTCAACTCTGGTTAAGTCAATGCAACCTGTTGATCTGTGACCAAATGCCGTCAAATCATAAACAAGTACAATGGAAAGGGGAATTAAATCATCACGAACTTAAAGTTACTTTGATTACTGATGACATGTCATTTTTCTACATTACAAACAAATAACACTTGATAAACGTTCTTTGGAACATACGTAAGCCGTGTATCCAAGAAAATACCAAAGTATAGCAGTATGGCCTATGGGATGGGAGTAAGTAAATGAAGATACCTTTCTTCTCTTCTGAATGACAACTAAATTTTATTCTCCTGCATAATCAGACTCAACAGGAACCTACGAATGTTTGATAGTTTCCCAGATAATCACAACAATAACAAATGACACAATGAATGCATAATGCACCTACAAATAACTTCTAGCACTCCAACGCCAATGAAACATGGCATCAGGGAAGAAGTAGTAGTAAACAATAATTCACAATACTGCAATACGATATCCCTCTTCCCTATGCACTAGGATAGAATGAAATGGCAGGTTTGATAGTGTAATAACATTATTTTATGAGAGATAGGAATATTATTATTGTTGTAAGTAAGTATTATAGAAAAGAGATTACATCAGAATGCATAAATCGAGGATGACAGAGCATTTGCAAAGCAGCAGGATATCAAATAAAACCAAAATGATGAATTTATTTGTACAGAAGTGGTTTCATATGGAGATGAAAAAAAGTGGTCGCACACTTGCCTTCAAGACAAGGAGGCGAATTTTTGTTTTCCATTTATCCAACTCAATTGCTTTGATTCAGTGGGTGAAAGTTATAGGCTGCAGTTCATAAGATGCAACCAGGTATTTCCAGCATTCTTCTAATGCTTTTTAGTCTTCCACATTGCTCTCATTCCCAACCACTCGGATGATAGTGTAAACAAGTTATTTGTACATCATCTTTTCTGTCAAACTGTCAAGATGTTTTTCAAAGCTGTTTTCACTCACTTAATATTTGGTATATCTCCAGCTTAAATACCTAGAGATTTTCATTTGGAAGAAACAATGCAATGTGGCAAACGGGGTATCAATCTTACTGCTGGATAAATTAAAATATTGTGCTTATATCCTCTCTGTTCTGTGCATACAAGACCTACAGATCTTGTTTTATTTGATTATATGCCTTTCTCTCTTTTTCTGACTTCAGTCATTCATGACAGACAAGACAGAAACCAATTTAGGATTTAATGAAATTACTATTTTTTAATTTGAAGAAGGGTCTGGCAAATGAAAAAGTAAATAATGAAAAACGAGTTGATATAAAAGAAAAGAAAGGAGGATGAGAAAGAGGGGCGAAAAAGAGAGAACTCATCTGAAAAGTTCTTGGAACTGAGCTGGAATTGAATTGGGTTAAAGGAAGTTGGGAAATTCGTCTTTCCTCCTCCACTTTGTCTTTAACCTTTCACTTACGATTGATGTTTAGCATCAAACGAAAATAAAGTTGAATGCTCATTTTAAAATTGCAGATTTTAGCCTTCAAACATACGTAATGTCCGGTTGAATAGAATATTGAAGCTTGAACAAAACGAAGGCTTCATTGTAACCAATATTCCCACGTGATGGTAATTATTCTACTCCGTTTTTTGATTAAGAGAAAACATTTTGACCAATTAAAACCATTTGGGATTATAATATTATGCAACTGGGCATCTAGGGTTAATAAAACATAAAAAATACAACAATTGCTGTGAGGCGTACGCCAAACTTACTTCATTAATTTGTTTTCGCTGTAAATTATCATAGGTATACGAGTCAGTTTAACTAACACAGACATTTGAAATGTGGTAGATTGACTTATCAAGAAAATAAGTAGTTAGGTAGTTGCCCACCACCTCCTCCTCCTCTTGGGGCTTCCAATTAGCCTGCACGACCATTTTGGCTTCATTGCATTTCCTGCAACAATATTTTTAATATGCGGAGTCATAATCATTTTGATCTTCATCAGTGTATCGTATCAATCCTTCCACTTTTAATCTTTTCCTCAAGCAATCAAATTGTATTGCAAGAAGAAAGAGAAAGATTCACTCGAGACTAGCAATTTTATGTAGTTAAGTTAGCCACGAAAGGTCAGTCAGGAAGAGACATGGATCAATAGTACGGAAGGAAGGAAGGAAGGAAGGAAGAGGGAAAAGTTAATGTTTACTTTAAAAATATTACAATAAAAAACCAGACTATCGTTTGTAAAATAGTATATATGATCATGGGTTTATCTTCTATCTGAACAGTAATAGCGCAAATGATGGACATAAAAGATCGACCATCTGATATGCTTTCTCTTTCTCTTTACCTTGAACACGACAGGACTGCTCGCCAATTGGAAAAAGATTTTGAACATAATGCCTTCCGCCCATCTCCCCCCGTACTATCATTCCGCGGTATGACATAATGTAAACGCACAACATGAAATTATCGAGTAATCATTAGCCATACAGATAAAGACAACTATAAAAACAAAACATCAGGCAGAACGATCCTTTTGATTATTAGACACGAGTCAGTCTTGTCTTCTCTCTCCTAAATGAGGTTGAGATTGTTATTAGATAATCTTAGACGATGGGAATTTTATTGCATCTACAAGAAATGTGAGCTTGGGCTTGGGCTGAAATGAATTTCACTCACACAATTTTCTATACCTACTTTACATTTGATTGGATTGTGAGTATTATTTGGAGGTAAGCCAAGGTGGATGGGATAATTGCTAGTGAATGACTTGTGTTATTTTATCCAAGGTGGTCCGTTTCACAAATTCAGTAATTGTTAGGCTGGTTATACATAGTTGAGTTCCACGGACGGACAGATTGATCTCTGATCTGTTTTAGTTTCATCCATCCGATTTTACGCCGTCCGAGACTTTCTCATCATCGAGTTAACATACCAAACGAATAACCACCCAAATCACCACCATTCCTCTCTACTCTGGTGGTATGACTTGGCTCGTCTGTGAGAATTGAGGTTTTGGAGGCATGAGGCGGATTGAAGAGCCAAAAATATATTAATCTGTGAAAGAGAAAGAAGGGCTACGGTAATAACATAATTTCTGTATAAAAAGGCAGTTTAAACGAGAGCACTTACAACTTACCTTTGGAGGACGATGATTTTGAAGCGCACACGGAAGAAGATGGCTTGTGCAACATAAAAGGAAAAGGATGATGCTGGTTATCTCATTTCCAATACGAAAAGGTCGATGGTCATGTCGTGTCATGTTCTTAAATAGCGTCGTTTGCTCCCCTGTCTGTCCCCCTTCCTAACTGACAAGCTGTCTTGTCTTCTTGATACCGTGATACTTCTCAAGTGTACTGCCATCAACATCATCTCATCGTATCGGTCGATGAAAGAGAGTAATTATTATCGGGTTTCCCTATTTCGAGTTGATGAAAACCTGTAATTTTAAAAATACTTTCCCAGTATCGCTGCTATGATTATTGCTGTTAAAAAATTCTCTTCCTGGAGTTATTAGACGTTAAATCACCCAACTAACAAGGAGGAGGGACTGGAAGTAGGCAATCTGTTTATCTGCCCTTACCTTACTTATTATGGGAATTTTGAAGAGTGGGAAGGAATAAGTCAAGTCCAAAATAACCTGTCAGAAAGCCATCATTGGTATTTGGTAACATAAGGCACTGACACGCTATGCTTATGGCGAAAGCTGGAAAGGTAGGTCCCTCAGTGAAAGGAAAAGAAGGGAAACTTTTAAAAGTAATTTATTTCCCTGTTCTAAAACCTAAAATTTAAGTGTCGCAAATGCTCTGGTAAAACATGATGGGAGACGCTTTAAATTGCTCAATTACAACCAACTGAGTTGGCAGAGGAAATTCGCTCTCAACTTTTTTAACAAGAAGCAAATGCGCAAAGCTAACAAGCTAACGACGACAAACACAAATAGAAGCTGTCTTGTTATGTGCAGAGTGATTCAATTAACTGCTTTTGCCAAAAAAATTAAAAGACGAAACCGACCGTGGAGAAAATGCGCACTTCAAAAGACATTCTTTTTTTAAAACGCTACGCTGCTTATGCATCATCATTCCTTGGTTGACATTGCCTTTTTTATACGGAATTTAAGTAATTTGCGCAGTTCAAAAATTAGAGGAAATAGGCTGCTTAATTCTGATTTAGACTGTGGATGGGGAAGAACTAAGCTCTTCAAGATAGAGATGTGAGTGAATTCATGGCATGCCAAGAAAAGAGAGGAGGATCACTCATGGAAAATTAGGCAAATGATTTTGATATATGAATCACGAAAGGTGCACACGGGACCCAGTAATCTGAACTTTGAACTTGAAATCACGACTTGCTATATATCGTATCAATTGCGAGTTCGGATCGATCGTTTCCCTTTATTTACAACAACAATACACACTCAAATTTTCAAACGAATGAAGGTTTGGCTAATTGCGTTTGGATATTAAAAATAATGTGAACCTTTACCTTCTCTGCCTTGGTATCGTCAACCTTAATTGAGATACCACCAAGAACGAAGAGAAAATAATATTCGTGTTGATACCATTCTAGTTTACGACCCATTCAAATCCAACGTCTTAGCTCGTTCCATTTGGGTTATCTTCATTAAAAAATGGAATTGATTGAAGGGTTATGTTGTTTATTTATCGATGAAAAATTTCGAAACCACTAGAAATTGCCCAATAACATTTCCGGCTTGATTTTGAAAACCATAAGTGCTTTTATTGATATCTGTCATGTCATTAATTAATATTTGATTTTCGTTTTCCCTGTTTTAAGATGCATGATCGATTTTGAACAAAGAAGCTGAGGAAGATGAAAAATTGAATGGACTCATTCATCTTCAATATTTCAACATTCTGTTGTTTTGTCTTGTTAAAGAAAGGAGTTCAATTGAGCAGAGTCTATTATGAACCAATCGATTCATTACCTTTCCTGAAGTGTGTTTTCCTCGTCTTCACCTAATCCTCTTTCACACAATAGCCACAACCTATAATTCTTATGCAACAACAGAATCAATGCCGCATCCTTTCTTTGTGGTGATGCAATCCAACCGACCTCTTGAATACCACGTTAACCACACAATGGACAATAAGCAGGTAAGGCTCACTACTACTTTGCCTCGAGGAGAGCAAGCCTTCTTTGATTTGGATCAACATTCATCTTTATTAGCTGGATGGTGGAAAGACAATGCGAGAAAATTTTTCAGTTGGCTCAAAATTATGTACAACTGCAACCCTTCAGTGAGGCCATGCATATGTATAGAAAAATTTCAGGTGTTTGTCTTGTGAACTGTCAATTTACTTGCAAAGATATTTTGTTATCTCATCTTTGGCACCCTTTGACCTTGGCCTTCAGCTCACGAAATGCCTAGCTTTGACCTAGAAAAAGTCAGCTCAGGTAAGGCTCCTGGAAAACAATTAATTTAAGAACGCAAAAATCAGTCTGCTCTGCAGAGAGAACGAAGTGAAAGGATTGTTCTTGACGTACGAGAAAGATGGTGGCCAAGCAGACAGTCTAGTCGGCAATGGGGTATGAATGATGGGATTAATTTCAGTGACGAAACCATAACTAATACATTCCAATTTTTAAAGGAAGACGGTCATCATCTCATCGTAAGATAAGTATACGAGAATCCTCACTCAATTGAGCGAGGTACTCTTCTGAGAGAAAAAAGGCTTTCAAAATCTCCAGTCTCCAATGACTGGTGGAGATTGACTGTCTGTTGGGTCGGTAAAATAAAGGTGAATGAATGATTACAATTAGATATGCATAACCCTTTCCTTTGTTCCCTTTGAAGAAGATTACTTCACCATCACAATACCTTGAAATTGGTTCAAGAGGCCGAAACCATCGACAATTATTTGCTACCTGTAATTTATTATGGAATAATACAATAATGACTCAAACCTCCTTTTCTTTTCTGTGCCTCTTTCTCTCTTCCTTGGCTCACATCCTTTAGTGAAATGTGCATGACCTATCATCAACAAAATTGCGCTTGGTCCATAATCTTGGTCGCTCTCAATTTTGAATATTTAGTTTCGACCCTTTCTTCCAATTTTCATAACACAAGGAAAGACCTCACTCGGAGTACATCCTTTCCAAATACGCAACACATTCGTTTGTTTAAAGACCTTGTATCGCATTGTTGAAAAGGGTTGATACGTTGTATCGATGAAAACTTTTAATAAAATGTGGCTTCAAGCAAGAAATAATAATTATCGATCGCGTGATATTTATCGATGATAGAATAATGGTATACATTCAGCTTCAACCCCATATTTGAGATACAAGAAGACCCTTAAGATATTTACTCTACCTACTCCATTCCATGGAGGATGCGAGGTATTATTATTGTTCCAAAGATTCCCCTCCTCTATAGATATTTCGTACCACCGACAACGCTGACCAAATCGTTTAGCTTCCAGAGCATATTATTATTCCACTGTTTCATGCAAGCATGCTCAACTATATTAATACATATTTGTGTGTGAGGTTTTTATGGTGTGGTCCACGTATGCTTTTCTACGCACCTGAGGAAAAGTAGACTCATATCTAGCATTATTTTTTTTATTTGAAAAAGAAAATGTGTTAATTTGGTACCATTTTTCAGTCACTCCTTCCTGCATTCGCCAGCTAGTTAGAAACTTGGTTCAAAACAGTTGTTCATGATTTTTAAGAAAACATAAAAAGATAAAGCTTGTCTTCACCCACCTCACACACGAAAAAAAGTGGAGGATGCGTGTTTCTATTAATTTCGATTTTAAAAATAAGTAACAGCATTTTCCGGAACACGATGTGCAACAAATTCATGGGCTTCAAAAATGGCAGGATGATGATATGTACCACACAACTTCAAAATGCAGGACTGAGTTCCTGCAATTATCGTCATTTACAGCATTTTATTTGTAATTCGTGTAGAAAGTACGCTTCCTAACAAAATGAATGTCCTAAAAATCTTCAAAAATGATGACTTGAGCCACACATAATTTTTTCCCTGTCAGTCACACACCAAACAGAATGCAGTCATAATTATCACAATACAACAACTAACTGTAAATTACTAACGTTGGGTGGCTACTGTTACATAAAAATATCATTTTGGTGTACCCATACGTTTGTTTCCCCCTAAAGTAAGTATCATCATTTTTTTAAGGTTGAAGAAACATCGTTGCTTTTATGCGTTATTAGACAGTCAGTAGCCGCTTATGTAATTAGATGATTACCCATTCCATTTTACTAAATAATGATAATTATCATAATTCAGTTGTAGGAAAATACTGTATTCAAAAATCCTCCTTGTCATTACAACGTTTCTCCACCGGGAGTGCCTTACATATTTAACGGTTTGTACATAATCTTTGCCAAAAAGTTGAAGAATTGTTGGCTTTTTGTTCCAACTATCGTCAACAAGTTCGACAAGAATGTTCAATTGCTGTAATTATTACATTAGAATTGCCATCAAGGATGATTCATAACATTACATTCCACAGGTTTGCACTGCACACACTTACATTGCCTTAATTCATACATTCTTTTGGTAGAATGGATAATGAGTTGGAACTTAAAACAAACAGTTTTAAAAGAACGGGATTAGCCTCTAGCTAAAAATTACTGGCAGTTAAGTTTACCCATGCTAAAGGTTATAAAGTCCATTAGAAAACGGGTGTGTAGTTCATTTCCTCTCATCTCGCCCTTCATTCAATCTCAATCCAATCTTACTCATCATACAAAGCAAGGAATTTCTCCAGAGGCTGTATGCTGATGCAGATAGAGCAATTCATATTTTATTAGAAGCTCTCCATTACATCCAAATTCGTCTATGTCCAGCTACGTTTCAGGCATGGAAAGTTTTCTCTTGGGCTCTCGTCGTCGTCGTCATTCCTTGCATGGATCGCTAACATCCTCGTTGTTGATGTGCAAAGCAAAGAAAGGGTCTTAATTTATTTAATTCGGACAACATGCGATATGTTAGTTGCTGCAACTGCAACTACAAGCAACTGCAACTTTTAATGTAAGCAATATTTCATGAGTTATGAGACTGATACCTTGTACTCCATCATTCCGTCGATACGATCATCACAACCCATGATGATTGAGTTTCCGTTTATTCTTTCATGATGGATACAAATGGGTGATCGTTTATCTTTATTTTTCAGCATCCCTTGATTAAATTAGACGAAGACGAATGAACCTGGAGAAAGGGTTTAGATGGTTTAGGTGGTTTGTTTGTGGTCTAGCTCCATCCATAACTGCATCATATTACCTAATATCACTTTATCGGCTCGGCTGGATTCTCTCTGATTCTATCAGGCTTTGTTGCACCAAGCGTATAGTGCTACTGACTGACATTGACCTACCGAATGTTATCGTTTGTTCGTAGGATTTTGTTGATCACTTTTTAGGATCTTGTTGCTGATGAAGGAAGAGTAAACAGTAGCATCATCAATCCAAAGTTTCGTTTGCATCCGTGAGATTCGGATATGTGCTTACATTGTCTGTCTGTGTTTTAATGAAATTAATGGATGAGCAGTTTTGGGTTGTTGTTGAGTGGAAAAAGTTTACAAAAGTTTTAGACAGGAAAGAGGTAACATTAATTTAAATTATGGTCATTTCTACTCCTCCCTTTCACCATGATGCGATATGAAATGATGCCAGCACGTCCTGTCCAATGCAAAGAATGCTTATGGCTTGACTGCTTTTCCCCTTGTGATGAGAAGGAAAGTTAGTTATGCTGACATTAATGCGTCCGAGAAGAGTAGTTAGTTAGGTGGTTGGTTAGTCGGTTTTTTCTTCTGCATTGACTTAAACTTTTGTCTGCCAAGTGCTACTTTGTACTTACCAAAAGCTGCAAACTTTCATTAAGAAAGAACAGGGGCACTGCCACCGGTAAAGCCATGCATGTGGCTGTGGGATTCTGAAATCCAGTAGTCGTGTTATTGGATTTGGAGGAGGATGAAGTACACAACTATTTTTGTTTAAGATTATGACTTGGAAACTTGAATGTCTATCCAGAAGAGTAAGAATTTCTACGAGTGGTGTGGATTAAAGAAAGCTCATGCTTGTAAATAAAAAGTATTATTATGCCTGTCGATCAGGTTTTCCAAGATCTTGTTAGCAATTCATGTTGAATGGAAACAGCAAGAAATGTTTTATTGCACACACTTTTTAATTTTAACTTACCATGCACCACCGACACCGGCCAGTATAAACCAAATGATGAGCATATAGCTTTCAACTTTTGGAAAAAATGAAACGGAGGAATTATGTCTATCTGCTGCCGCCTTAGGTAAATAATACTCCTCCTCATATTTTGCATTTTCCAACCTCCTCATTTTTCGAGTAGTAATCATGTAGCCACTTTTTATTGGAACATGCAAGAATTCCCAGTGTCTTAGAGAAAAAAGAGCATCATCCGTTGAGTGAACCAGGGGGTGATGATAACTTTCTTCATCTCTCAACTTCCAGTCGGCATCAATTCTCTCTCCCGTCGGTGGTACCTTGTCTAGCGTGCTGATTGACAGACATGAAATGAAGAAAGTACCTCCTTGATTTTTATGGTGCCTTGTGTTATAAGAAAATAGATTTCCAATTTATGGAAGATAGAACTGAGCAACTGGAAAAATTATTTGGTTGGCAATTTAGATGCAAGAAATTGGGTTTTGGAGAAAGTGAAAAAGGGTGTTTACTAAAATGGATGCAAAGTCAACACTACACAGTCTCATCAGATCTCAATATTGCACAGATCTTTGTAACAATGGTGTGCAAACAATTATTGCTAGCTTATCCACTTCAAAAAGAAGATGTCAGAAGTGATCCTTGAATTAAGTCCATAATCCACAATGTTTCCCACTTACGTTGTTATCCAGATTGGCCAAGAGTAGGCCACGGTGAAGTTGTTTTCAACCCTTTGAAGAAAAGTTTCACATCTGCATCTTCTTTTAAGAAAAGTGTAGGTCTTTTGTGGATACTTTTTAGCCCACATCATTACCCTTTTCATCCTGACGAGCTGACGAGCAGATGTCTTTTTCTGACTTCGATACACTGACATTTGAAACTTCCATTTGATCTTGTTTCTTTTTCACACAGATTGATTTTTAGCTTTCAGATTTGGTTTGCCTATTTTGGCTGGCATTGACATCGTGAGACAGATGAGTTTGAATGACGACGACAAGTCTTTAGTCATATCTGGCTTTGAACTCACACAGCCATCTCTTCTCTTGTACATATATTCTTATTGGCTTTAACCGTTTAACAGACTGCCTGATAGACATCCAATCAACTTTTATCATCGTACGAGCAATGCAGTTATTGTTTTTGCAAGAGGTTGTCTATTGTCTATGTATGGATATGGTTTACTGCCATCATTATCACATTTTGCATATCAACAAGATTTTTGCAGTCAAGTGGACAAATGGCAAATGGTGTGACATGGTGTGTACTTCACGTATACGAACGACTGAGACTTTATCTCCTATTATCTTTAATTGAGGTTGTATTTGTTGATTTTCTATAATTTATTCAGTAGCTATTTGGCATTGGGATATTGAACTTCTAAGTAATGTTAATGACAATTTATTTTTGTAGTCAAACAGTGGGAAATCAAGATATCAGACGCTTTCAGAATTATGTGACATGTCCAATAGGAATTTCTCTATATCCGGTATATTGCGATTTGTAACATTTCCATATTTTTCACTCCCAATAATATTTTTTCAGAAGCATTTGTGGTAGAAGTTTGCTTGAATCAACACTTGCGGCCCTGCAGCAATCAAATTCAAATGAGATCGGAAATGTCAACGTCAAAGAGTGTAGCGAAGATTAGGTGTATGTTAAGGTTGAGAAAGTCAAGTACTTCTATGATATCCTTTGCTTATCGCTTTTTTCTCATAGTAGAAGCACAAGTGAAAGCGACAAAAGTAGACCCAACAATGTATCTAGTAGTATCATACCGTATCACATCAATTTTGATCACTTACAATTACCAAAGTGTTTCTACTCCTCTCCACTCATCACATCATCATCATAACTTGAATTGCAATTGCGAGGTTAGATAGATGATGATAATTCCAATGAGCAAACAGCATGAAGCAATTAGATTCCCGTCAATCATGTCATGATTGTATCGGCTGACACCTTCTCACAAAGACAAGACAAGACAAAAAGTGAAGTCAAGTGAGCGTGAACCATAGTCCTGTCTATGGCGTGAACTATGGAATGGATACACAGGTGGGGAAATTAATTGTCGGATGCCAAGTGTTTTCCTCTTCTAATCAACGTAGCGTGTTTCCTTCATTGTCCATGTGGTGCGGGGCATGATGAGAACATGTAAACTATCACTTGTGACGAGCATATGATTAAATATCTACATCTCTTGTACTACGATCCTCGTTTGAACTACGGGCAAAAAAATTTGGAAAAGCTAAAGCTCAATACCGCCTTCAACGTCCAACACAATTTATTTCTTAGTCAATC
>JAQIWU010001568.1:0-15777 GCA_034696445.1 Isotomiella minor
ATCCCTCAGAGCGTTGTACTGCTTCAAAAGGTCTGTCAGCTCTTGATCGTCGTGTTGTTGTCTGACTTCCGGTTTTGCAAGTCGATGTTGGTGATGCATCATCATTGGCGGTCTGAAATGAGGTCGCTGCTGTTGATTGTGTCTAAAATGCCGTCTCGTTAAGGATGGAGGTGGTGCTGGGGACTGATTAGGCGGTGGGGAGTAGTACCCTTGGACGTGGCATGTGCAGACTGTGGGGACCTGTATTTGAACGATTTTTTTGTGGTGTTAAAGGGACTCAAGACTTAAAAGTATAGTACCTTAAAAACATCGACATGCAACCCCCTCTCATGATCCCAGGCCAACAACCGATGGTAATTATACACCTGCGTGCAGGCAGTCCTGTAATGGTTCATCACATACGAACACCTCTCCCCTGGGGTGAGGCACTTTTCAATCCTCAGAGTCTGCGTTTTGTCTCCGTAATTGACGATGAATTTCCACTTGTTTGTCGTTTGAGACTTTGCCTTTTTGACTTTCCCGTAGGCTACTTTTGAGGGGCAGAGGAAGCCGCCTTCGGTTTGGAGGTTTTGATTGGTGGGTGTGGATGGAGGGTCTTCACGTGGGAGGAGGGAGAGTGTTAATGACGGGTTGGATTCGATTGCGTCGCTGATGGCTTCGCTGTGTTACAAAAGAAATGTATTAAAGAGTTAAAGACTTAAGACAAAGACTCACATGGGGTAATCCTGGACAAGCAAGCACAACTCATTGGAAAAATAGTCACACTCCCTGTTAAACTCCTTGGGGGCCTCCTTCACCTTCACATCGTTAATAGGTCTCTGCAGCACTGGTCTCTGCAATCTGCTGTTAAAATTCTGCTGTGGCCTCCTACTATCCTTCTTCTGAGCAATCCTCCCCTCCAATAATTTCAACTCATCATGCTCCGGATGATCAGGGTACTCCAAGGGGTGTGGCTTGTCAATCTCATTAACTTTTGAATCCTTCTCCAACTCCTCCACCATGGCTTCAATCTCTGAGGAGGTGAGGTCGTAGTCTTGGCTCTCGACTTGGAAGAGGCGTGGAGGGTTTGTTGTGTTGTTGTTTGTGACTTGGACGTATTTTATCTTTTGTGCTGGTGGGGGTGGTGTTGTAGAGGGTTTGGTTTTTGGAATGAAGTCGTCTTTTGAGATGATGGAGACGCGGAGGTTATTTGCTGTGGGTGTGGTCTTGATGCGATGAGTCTTATGATTGGCGACCCTTTCTTCAATTGGCTCTGAGAAACTGCCTAGTATCTCCTCATGAGGGGGGTGCATCTCTGACCAGACGTCATGATGAGAGTTTGAGGGTGCAATGCCATCAGTTGATATGGAAACCCCACTCGTGTCTTCTTTAGCAACAACAGGCTTCCTATCAAACTCCTCATCATCGTCAGTAGCAGGAGTCCTCAAAAAATGCCTCAAAAACTCTGGATTGTCCTCGATCAGAGGGTCCCTTCCGGGTTCTGGCAAGTATTCGTAGATGCGCTTATCATTGCTTATCAAAGCTGTTTTGACTGACGTTTTGAGATTTGAAGGGAGTTTCTCGGCAATCCTCGTGACGATCTGGAGCTGAGAGCGTCGTGGGACGGAGGACATGTTGAAGCCTGCACGTGAGGCGAGGATTTCGATGCGTTTTAGGGCGATTTCGAGGGTGGTGGTGGATTTTTCTGGGGGTTGGCTTCGTGACTTTGGTGAGGGGGAGGATTTTTTGTGGTGGAGAAAAGAAGAAGAAGAGGAATACGCTTGAAGGCGTCGTGTTGTGGTGGTCTGAAAATTTGTAATGGAAAGCTTTAGTTCTTACTTTACTGACGCTTCCAACTCACATCCTTCTTATTGTTGTTACTCCCACCACCAAACGTATCAAACTGCAGGATCGGCTTCAACTCAGACGCCTCCTCTGCCATCTTGGGCACAGGCTCCATCCTCACCTCTGGAGGGACGAGGACTCCTCCGGGGAGCTCCCTCAACTTCTCATCGATGAGGTCTGTGGCGTCTCCGAATATCAGGCGTTGCTCTTCGCTTTCGGAGAGGGCTAGGGTGGTGGTGGTGGAGAAGAGGAGGAGGAGGGAGAATAGTAAGATAAGACGCTTATCCATCTTGGAGTGTTGGTTTGCGATTGGATCGTCCACCGCGATGAGGAAAGTGGGAATGTGACAATTGTTGGGATTTTAAGAGTTATGAATAATGATGCTATAACGTAGGAATGAAGGTTGGTGAGGAGGTGATGTGGGTCATTTGAGACTGGTTTAAAAGGGCAGTAAAGTAACAACAACAACTAAACAGCATTGATGACTTGGATCTTTGTCATGATTCTCGATTGAGGATTTTGAAAAGAAGAAGCAACCACTTTGGACACACAAAGTGTGTCCATTGGTAGTGGTTGAAGCAGGATATTGGCATGCAGCCCTTGTCTTAATGCTGGTGTATAAACTTGCATTTTTAAAAAGGCAACCTTGGCTTGGTTTAGTTTTTTGAAGAGGAACTGGTTTTGTGCATGGCAGAGATTCTATGTCTTTGGTGATTTAAAAGTTTTATGATTTGAATGAAATGAAGATGACATAGAATTCTTTTTAATAATGTTTATTAATTTGTTACAGTTTTAACCCTTTTATAGCAGAAAGTGTTACTTGTTTTTTAGACCATATTTTTGGAAGGACGGAGCATTGACAATTTCCACACTTTGTGTCAACAGAGCAAAAATGCACAACACTTTTGTCAATTTCAGCAAAAAACTTCACTTAAACTGAATCGCCTGCTGCTGCTGCTGCTGAGGAAGAGGCGCCTCCACCGTCAAAACCCCATCCTTGGACAAGGAAGACCTGATCAACTCCGGATTGACCCCCGAAGGGAGCAGAAATTCCCTATTATACTCTCGATAGACGGACTTTGTCTCGGTTTTTTCTTCGTGTTTTGCGTGGACCTTGAGATAGAGAGACTTTATGAGCTTATGCAACAAAGATAAGGTCCTTATCACTTAATGACTGAGTAACTCACCAACAACTTGCTATCAATCGTCTTGAGGACAATCTCCTCCGGGGCGTACTGACTCACGTCAAAGCGGAGTTTGAGCGTCTTGTTGTCGCCCTCTTCTTGGATCAGGGGGGAGTTGAGGCCTTCTAGGATTTGGTTTTGTTGTTGTTGTTGGCCTGATGATGATGTGGGGGTGGCTGTGAGTTGGTTTCTGTAGAGAATATTTCATGTGTTGGGTGGTAAAAAATCATTAATTTCTTAATCCTTCTTCTATCAAGCCAACTTCTTCGAAGTTGGCACCTCTTCCCCACCAACATCCACACTTCGTGTGGGTGTTGAAGGGGCCCCTCCAACATCCACACTTCGTGTGGATGTTGGAGGGGAAGAGGCTTGGTAGAAGAAGGGTTGAGAGACACACCCCCTAAAGAAATTCTCCTGCCTCGTGATCAACTGCGTGCGGAAGGAATTCATCTCGTCCTCCATCCGGCGCATTTCCGCGTCGAACCTATGGAATAATTTTTTGTACATTTAAATTTCCATCCTACAATTTTGGAGACTACGTACCTCTCCCTAATATTGCTAAACTCACTGTCCAGCACAGAGGAATCACTCAACTTGACGGGGATTCTTTTGTCCATTTTCTTTACCTTTTTTTATGCTTGTTTTGTAAATTTGAATTGTAAAAAAGTGTAGAATTTTCAGGGAATTTTCGTGTTGAAAGTGCAGATGGTTTTTAGGAGAATGATTTTGTTAGGTGTGCTATGCTCTATTCTCTATTTGCTATTGAGTAATAGATTCTAGAGACCCACACAAAATGAGATCACACTCACTCGATTCTTCTCTCATGCAAAAAAAAAAAGTCAGAGTGTGGGTGTCTAAAAGTAAGTTTATTAACGTCTATATACCATTATAACGACTACGATCCCAACGAAAAGAGTTTATTACTATTGCTATTAAAAGATGTGGGCGTCTGTGGTGGTGGCAGCATGTCCGATGGTGTGAGGTTTGATGATGAAGATGAAGAGTCGTAGCCTGATGAGCTGAAGGGGGCTGTGTAGAGTCAAAATTATAGATTAATTTAGTTTAAAGATGATTTAAAGACCTTACCACCATTGGGAGAGTACTCATCACTCAACCTATCACCAAAAGAAGAAGGATTCACCCGCTGAACATTAACCCCCCCATCAGGACTCGTCTCTATCGTAAACTCTATCTTTTGCGTGTTTCCTCCAATCGTTGAAACATGATGAGTATTCTCACTCCTCCCCTGCAATTGGTCTTCGTACTTGTGGTCACTCTGCTGATAACTATTGACTGGAGGACTGTTATGCATCGTGTCGTATTGCTGAGTCTTTAGAAAAGAGTCCCCTGGGAAGGAGAGTTTGGAGGTGTCCAAGTGAGCCATGGAGTTTGCCGAGGAGGAGGTTTGCATCGTTCCGAGGGGGTCGTAGTTGTATTGGAGGCCGGATGTTATGAGGCCTGTGGTGTTACAAAGTGTTTAAGTATTTGATAGATAAAGGTCAAGAGTCATACCAGCATTCATCTGCTGCGCAAAGGGACCAAAGTTCCAAGGGTCATTGACGTACGAGTTGGAGGGTCTCTGCATGTACTCTTCGTAGCTCAGAGGGCGTCCTAATGCGGGGGCGATCTGAGAATCGTTTCCATAGTTTTTTAATGCAATGCAATGATTAAAGAACTGACCTTAACAGGCTCCACATTAGACGCCATCGGATGGGAAAAGTACTCTTGCTGCTTTGGAGCAGTCATTGTCTTGTGGGGTCTCTTCCCCTCCAACATCCACACGGAGTGTGGATGTTTAGGCTTGTCCCTTGCGATGTTTTCGTTTCTGACGCGTTGATGGTGGTGGTTTTGGGTGATCCGGCGTGTGATTTGATTGTTTGATTGTGATGGTTGTCGTCGTTTGTTTTGTTGTTGTTGTCGATGACGCTCTCTCTGCCTGCTGGGAGAGGGAGGCTCCATTCTGAAGGGGCGAATGACTTGGAAGTTTTCGCTGGGTAGGGCGGACATTGGGTGCATGACTGTACAATATGATTCAAAAAATGTATGGAAAATATGCTAAGGACTTCTCTACCAATGCACACACTTTGTGTGTGCATTGGTAGAGAAGTGGAGTGTTCCTTACCCGGTGCAGGGGGCGGAGTCGCCAACGAAATGCTGTCCAGATCGTAGAGAGGGTATTTAGGCGGCTTCGGAACCCTGTTCATATCCCTCAGTTTCGGTGGTCCTCCAATTGAAGATGATGAAGAAGAAGAAGTTGGCTTATTGTTAAAGAGTTCTCTTAACGTGTCCATCACACCGCCGTGGGTGGTGGTGGTCAGAGTTATCAGTATTAGAAATGGGAGGAGTTTCATTTTATTATTTTAAAGGAAGCTAGAAAAGAAAGAAAGCACCAACGACACTTGCGAATTACGACTGCATGCCTATATTTCTAAAAAGTTATGGAAGTCTTGATGTCTTGAAGAGAGTAAAAGTCATCATGATCCACCACAAAAACCAGTTTTTATTTCAAAACTTAAGACTCGTTTTTATTCTGAATTCTATATGTACAAATTGCTTTAGACACACAACCCTTTCTCTCCCAAGCCAACTTCGAAGAAGTTGGCTTGGGGGAGAAAGGGACACACGACCTGGTGACCTGCTTTTGTTATTCTCTTCTCAATACTAGTCTTTATTTTAGCTACATTACAACTCTTTAAGAGGAAGAATCATCAAGACTAGAAGAAGGAAGGAATGTAATACTAGAGTGGGGGCAGCTTTGTTGCACTCTTCATGGCCGCAGCTGCAGTAGGTGACCATCACCTCGAAGGTGCCTGCAGAAAGAAAAGAATGTTGCATTTTAAACTCATCAAAGACAAGCTTTAACTCCTTAAAAGAAGCTTTAACTAACCCGCCCGATTATAACACCGATGCTGCCTTCCTCTTCCCTTTCTAACCCGAACCACACCCTCCCCACCATCATCATCACCATTACTATCCTCCTCCTCTTCAACTTCGTCCTCCTCCCACCGCGTGTCCAACTCCCACCCACACGTGCGGATGACGCGGAGGTCTGCCCTCGCCCCCATGCTCACCCTTTGGGTCACTTTCCGGCAGAGCGTTGCATTCTTCCCTGGGGCGTATTGCTCACAGTCCACGAGTTCGATTGTGCGTGGGTCGAAGGGGTCGCCGCAGCGGGGGTCGCGGGCGCTGTTAGTTTTAATTAAGAACTTTTAATTGATTAGGCTTTGCGATATAGAGCTTTTACCTATTGCAAACGAAGCATTTGAGGCCCCATGAGGAGGTGACTGTAAAGAGAGGAGAGGGTTTAGAAATAGCCTTCAAGAGTAGAGGTCCTTACCAAACTGAATCAAAAGCAGCAAAGCCACAAATTGTTGATGCATTTTTTAATTATTGGCAGTGGAAGAGCTGTCACAGGAATCTACTATAATAGTATCAAGATTATGCCCTGCCCTTTATATAAGATGAGTGTGTAGAAAGAAAGTATAGAAAGAGAGAAAGTCGCGTGATCCCCTTCCCTCTCATCGGCTTTCCCCGGAAATATAAAATAATCGATATTTGACATAATAACGCATTGCGTATTGTACTCAAGACGTTGGATTCTTATGCAAAAAGAAAGGACGTGAAGTTTGTTTCATCATCATCTTCTTTATTTCTTCTCTCCAATAAACTTTCTCTCTCGTCTCAAACACTTCTTTAAGCCTTTTTTTAAAGTTAAAACTCCTAACCTAAGAATCATTTTATATTAAAAGCAGGTCACATTATCACATTCCACGTTTCCTTATAGTAATTAATAGAGTTTCTTTTATAACACTAATTAAAGCTGCCCGGCAGTTTATTATATATTTTTATTATATATTTTTCATATCACAAAGAAAAAAGTTATATTCCCCTAGGACATAGGGCAAAGTTTAAAGCAACAATTTTAAAGCAACAAAAAATACACTCTCACAAATTCCTCTAAATTTTTAAAAAAGCTAAATGTTTTTTTTTCCTTCAAGAGATTCATAAATCATTATTGCGTTTGACTCTTTGTCTACTTCTTTAAAGTAGAGAAAGAGTCACATTTCACTCTTTTTCATGACGAAGAACGAAAAGATGCATTTTTCTTATATAGAACTATTCTCTCTTCTCTGCTCTTTATCTCTCACATTCTCACACAGAGTCTCACCTTCCCAACACACACAAAGACTAGACCACACTCTCCCCCCTAGCACTCTCAGAAGATTCACCTTGACCTTCACCACGTTTCGGGAAATGCGTCTTCTCATGCGCCTTCAGGATGGTGCTTCGGGAGAAGGTTTTACCACAGAGGGAGCAGCGGAAGGGTCTCTCCCCCGTGTGGACCTGTCATACAATCACATTTAAACCCATTTAAACCCACAATAAGCATCACATACCCTCGCATGATCCTTCATATGATGCCTCAGCTTGAAAGCCTTCCCACAAAACTCACACTTGAAGGGCCTCTCCCCCGTATGAACCGGGAGATGCTGGATCAACGAACTCACTTCCGGAAAGGGCTTGGAGCAGAATTTGCATATGATTTGCTGTTGATTTTGATTTTGTTGTGTTGATGATGAGGATGATGTAGCGTTTGGGTGGGCTTGGAGGATGTGAGTCGTGAGGGATTGGTGCGTGGGGAAGTCGTCGTTTTGGTGGGGTGAGGATAGGGGGCAGTATGGGCAGGTTAGTGGGGGTGGTGTTGATCTTTGGGTTGATGTTGATTGGGTGTGGTCCTTAAAAGAGAGAAAGTTTGTTAATTAATTAAGTAAAGAGACTAATTACCTCATGATTAGGCCCCGACGACAAACTCCTCTGCTTCTTCTTGCTCCGATTCAACACGACCTGCCTCGTGTTAATGACCCTCTTTTGCTGCTGAAAAATGTTGCTGCTATGACGCCTCGTGGATATATTTTGAGGAGGGTACTCGTCAGAGTCCTCCTCTTCTTCCTCTCCTCTCGTCAGTATCCTCTTGTTTCTAATAATCGCCTCCTCCTGGTGCTCCTCCTCCTCCCGCATGGCATCCTCAATGTCGGACTCGGGTTCGGAGGAGGAGGAGCCGTGGTTGTAGTGGTTGTTTTTGTAGTAGTCGAGGGACGGGGTTGAAGGGGCGGAGAGGGAGTGCTCTTTCTTTATTGTTGTTGTGGTGGGTGTGGTGGCAGTTGTTGTTGAGGGGGTGGTGGTGGTGGTTGAGACGACGCGGAGGGACTAGAGAAAAGGAAAACTTGAGACTTGGAGACTAGACTTAAGACTCAAGACTCACCAACGGCTCCTCCTGCTGCTGCTGCTGCTGTTGGAGAAAGTGACCACTGCTATACTCTGAAGAGAACCTATGCTCTGTGAACGAGGGGGGGCGGCTCTGTTGATCTAGGATGCGTGCCTACGACACAGAAAACAAGGTGAGACAAAATCCTAAAAACTACTAGACTACCTTCTTAGAATACGGCATCTGCTGCTGCTGCACTTCTCTACCACTGCACACACTTTGTGTGTGCAGTGGTAGGGAAGTGTGCTGCACTGTATTCACCACCGGCGTCGATGACGTTGGCGGCGGCCCCCCCACAAAAACGTTGTTGTCACTGCTGTTGTGATGCTTTCTATTAATTGACGACGAAGACGTTGCAGTGTCAAACTGCCGATGATGCTGCGAGAGTCCAATGATTTGGAGGTTCTCTGCCGTCTTCAGCAGCGTGGGGAAGAGGGAGGAGGAGACGTTTACTTCGCCCCTGCAAATAATTAAGGCATTTCAAAGCATTGCACATTTAAATGACGATATTAGCAATTCTAACGCAGTTTACATTGATGACCTTGACATTGAACTTGACTTGCATTAACATTCTGTTGGGTAATACCTGTACATAAAAGTGACCAGCATCTTCAGAACCTCCAACTCCACATCGTGAAGGATGATGATGGGGTGGGGGTGTGCCGCATGGGCCTTGAGTAAGGTACGGAAATAAGGGCTGTTCGCCGAGAGGATGAGGCGGTGGACTTGGACTGACTCTGACGCGGTGTTGCAGACCTTTAGAAAGAGAGACAAAATGTTACCACATAAAAGGACCCTTATTTTATCCCTTACCAAAGTACAATCCGTGAGACAGTCCTGATTGAGGAGGTTCCAAAAGGACTCGAGCACGATTTTAGAGTAGTGCTCATCCCACTTGAGATTGTAGACCTCGGGACTCTTTCCGTTGTTTGACATGACACTCTTTTCTTTATAGAAGAGTCCCCCCCACTAAAACATTTTTATGTCTAAAATAAAAAAGGAGGAGTCAAAACGATGTGCCTGCATGAAAGTGCGATACAGAGTGTGTAGAATATGTGTGCAGAGTGTGTGTATTGCGAAAAAAGCTTTGGAGAGACGACGACGAAAGAAGGGTTGGATAGCATTTTCAGAGTTACAGAGAGTTGCATTCAAGGACACCGGCTCTCTATATATATTTGTTATATATACTATATATTTTTTGCATATAACGCATATGCAGGGTATTATTGGAGATGGTCTGGGTTTTTGTTGCGAAAAATTTATCATCACACACACTACGATAGAGAAGAGAGAGAGTCTCCACGCAAAATGTAAGTAGCAAGCATGGAACTGCGGGTTTACGTGTGAGAGAATATAATTGCGAAAAGCGTTGTTGGGAGAACGAGTTATTCGGTGTGTGTTTGGAGAGAGAGAACGAGTTTAGAATTCAGAATAGAGGACGTTTTACGTAGGTACGTAGGTCTGCAAATTGTGTTGTGTGTGTGCCTAGGAGCGTGCAGAATAGCTATTGGGGTAAGGTGCGACAATGTGTAATAAATCACACTTTGTTGTAGAAATCTCAAAATTTTATGATACTTTTTGAAAAAGCGAGATAGGCAAATTGTAGAGGAAGGTTCTAAGCTTCTAAAAACCAAAAGTCGCTCAGAAAATTTTGAAAAGGAAAAAAATGGCGCATATGATTTTGAAAAAAGGAATGGAAATTGTCATTTTTTTGGGCTCAACTCTTTACGCCTGGACACATTTCTCTCTCGTAAAGCCTTTTCTCTCTATAGCATCTTTTTTATTACAAGCCTAAATTCCTCTACACACACTCTTTTTGACTTGACTCTCTCCATGATATCAAACTCAGACACGAGTCTCTCTAAAGCCTTCCAAAACATTCCTTCTCTCTTCTCTCTCCTATAATAATTGCCCTACTCGATACACACACAACACACACACATTTCTCACAGTCGTTCTTCACACACAAACAAACATCAACGCAAAATAAATTTCAATTCATGGAGTTTAGAATTTTGATAGTCTCTCTCTTTTAAGTACAAAAATGTAGCCATTTCAAAATAAAATAATAAAAAAATGACTGCCTCAAAGGATTTTGAGTTGCAACAACAGGAGAATCTCAGAAGGAAATCTCAAGATTTAATTTATCATTATGAAAGTAGGCATAGGATTCTTTATGTGTTGGGTTTTTTCCTACTTTTGCACAATATTTCGTTGGAATTGAGGGTCTATCAGTTGGGGAGTTCGATTGTTCAGTTTCCATCCAGTGGGGGTGTTAAGGCGTTGAGGTTTAGGAGGGATGTTGAAGGAGGAGAGGAGGATGTGGAGGACAATTCTGTGTTCAGGGGGGGAGGAAGTAGTAGTGAGTTTGGTCATAATAAGTTGAATAAGGAGATGGTGGGAGGGTGTGCTTGTCCGGCTGGTAAGGAGCATGATTTAAAGTTTTACTGTTTCTGTTTATGGGGAAGTAGTGGAGAGAGTGTGCTTTTAAATTAATTGATTAAAAAAAAGCAGGATGTAGGCTATTAACCCTTCTTCTACCAAGGGTAGAAGAAGGGTTAAATGCAAAGATTTTTATTGTGTTGGCGTGGGTTATGATTTGAATGTCTTTTTAACACACAGGACCCCCAGGAAAGAGGGGACGGAAGGGGAAGAAGGGTGATGCTGGGGAGCCAGGTAAAATGCGTCTGTAAAATTTTAGAATGTTCAAAAGTCTAAAAAAAGACATTTTTTAATGTTCGACAGGAAGTCCAGGGATCCTTGGTGCACCGGGGAAGAATGGCTTTCCTGTATGTTTTTTTATCTCTCTTTTTTTAAAATTTTTTTTATGAAATTTTGAAAAAAGGGACCCATTGGTCTTGACGGACCGAAGGGGGAGTCTGTGAGTTTTGTTTTCTTTTTAGTTTCTTTTATTTTCCAAAAGAAACCTCCAATTCCACACACATTCATCACGTAAATCTTGTGAACAGGGCCCCCCCGGTGACAGAGGCCAGAGGGGAGAGCCAGGGTCCCCAGGGTACAACATCACCACTGCTGCCAAGGTATGAGCATAATAAAAGTTGTATGTTTAAAAGACTGTAAATTTGATACAAAAAAAAAAAGTTCGGGGTCAAGAGAAGTGTCACTTCAGTCTCTGGTGGGACGATTGGATATGCGGAGATAATTGCCATAAAGGTTTTAAGAACGTTTCAAAGAATTTTTTGTCTCTCTTTTTTTGTAGAGATTTTTTTGGTTATTTAAGAAAGAAACTTTATGGTGGTTTGGTTCTCTCTTTATATATTTTTATGCTTAATTAGTTTCAAACGCTTGATTAATTATTCCTCTTTTCTTTTAACAAAAATAAAGGATCTGGAAGCACAAGGGTTCAAACTGGCCACGCACGTTCTTACTTTGAGAGTTGGTTTTTCTTTTCTTTATTTTCTTTTCTGCTTTATTTTAAAGATAATTGAAAGATGCTAAAAAAAAGTCACCTTTGAAAAACAGGGAGAACCCGGTGAGCCTGGACCTTCAGGGCCGAGGGTGAGATTTTTAGACTCTTAAAGATTCAAAAAGTTAATTTTCATAAAATCAGGGCCCCCCCGGAAACATCGGCGTCCCCGGCCTCAACGGACGCCAAGGCGAGCGTGGGGACGCTGGCCCAAAGGGGGATCAAGGCCCCCGTGGGGAGAGGGGGGACCTTGGGTTGAAGGGAGATAAGGGGGAGTTGGGAATTAAGGTAGCTTGCAGAAAAGTTGCTTTATATTTTCTTTTGCAATTGACGCTTCTTCTTTAACACCTTTTTTACATCAAAGGGCCCCCCTGGCCCTAAGGGAGATCGTATCCCAATGATTGTCGATGGAGGTGGTGTTGGTAGTAGTGGAGTTAGTAGTGGCTATGGTGGTGGTAAAGGAGTTTTTATCGAAGGGCCTCCTGGACCGCCAGGTAGGGCATATGGCACTATCCACTTCTCCACCCACCGTACACACTTCGTGTGTACAGTGGGTGGAGAAGTGGTCACTAATGACTAATTAACACCAACATCACTAATTATTAATAGGACCACCAGGTAAACACACACTCTTTAAAAAAAGACACTCTTTAAAGAAAAAGAAAATTAGGGGAGACCGGTCCAAAAGGCGACTCTGGTCCAAAGGGACCCTCTGGTGAACGTGGAGCGAGGGGGAAGAGGGGCAAAAGGGTTTCTATGTTTTAATTACACCTTTTTTTTGCTGTTGCTTGATTGCTTTTTTGATAAGGTTTGCATGGTGTAAATAGCTTTGATGATTCTGCAGGGCCGCAAAGGCCTGAATGGTGAAGCTGCATTGAAAGGGGAGCCTGGCCCTAGTGGGGAGAGGGGGGAGAGGGGTGAGTTTTTTTTACATTTTGGGTGTCAACTCCTTTAATTCTTGTTTTCTCTTTAGGACCTCCTGGGCCCCTTGGTGAGTACTTTTTAGAGCCCTTTACAAGCTCCTCATCAAACTACCTCATTTCTATTTAGGACCACAAGGAATCAAAGGAGAAATCGGCCCCCGCGGGCTCACCGGTGCAGACGGACGAGACGGTCCCTCAGGCCCTCAAGGTCCTCCAGGGTCCCCTGGACAGTTGGGTCACAAAGGGGAAAAGGGGGAGTATGGAGACATTGGACCCCCGGGGTTGATGGGGCCGCCTGGGTTGCCTGGTATTTGAGATATTTTGTAGATAATTAGATTTAAAGCAACTTTGACTATGCCTGCAGGCCCCCCCGGCTACCCAGGCACAAAGGGGGACAAGGGGGATCGAGGAGAGACTCAAAAGTACAAAAAACTCCGTCGAAGGCAGCATCAGTTCTTGGCTGAGGGATCAGAGTTTCAAGAGGTTCAGCAGGGGCAGCCGGGGCCGCCGGGTAGGTCTCTTTTCTCCAAGTAAATTTTTGGGTGCTTAATTGAGGTGCTTAATACAGGGCCCGCCGGCACCCCAGGACTCCAAGGGCCCCCGGGGTTGAAGGGGTAATGGTTTCTTTTATAGAGAAAGTAAAGCTCATTAAATGTCTCTAATTAATGAAGGGACCGCGGCCAAGACGGGTTGAAAGGCGAGAGGGGTGAAAAGGGGGAGGGTGGCCCTCAAGGAATCATGGGCTTGCCTGGTCCCATGGGCCTCAGGGGGGACTTGGGGAGGAATGTGTGTACACTACTTCTCCCCCACTGCACACACGGAGTGTGTGCAGTGGGGGAGAAGTAGTGTGTATATTCTTTTGTATATAAAAAGCATGATAGTTGCTTAGAATAATAATGCGCATGGCATTTGCATAAAGAATTAGAGTTTGTTACGTGGCTAATTTGTGATGTTGATTGAAGGGCCCCCCAGGGCTGGACGGGATGAAGGGAGCGATGGGTGAGACGGGGAGGAAGGGGGAGAGGGGGGATCCTGGATTGCCGGTATTTGCTTTTTTTGTGCTAAGCTAAGCTAACTTAAGTTGTCTAAATGTAACTCTTTAAAACAGGGAACTGACGGCATTCCAGGCGAACTTGTACGTTTCTAAAACTTTTCCTTTCTTTTTTCTTTTTTCTTTTCTACACATTTTTTTTTATTTCCTTCCTGCTTTTTTTAACTACACAAAATTTAAACGCAATAAAAAAGGGGCCCAAGGGGGAGTTTGGCGTCAAGGGGGAGGTGGTATGTCAGTCTTTTTATACATACTTTTTGTATCTTAAAAAGCCACTTAAAATAGGGCCCCCCCGGCCGCCGCGGACGGAAGGGCGACAACGGATCAAAGGGAGAGCAGGGCGTGCCAGGCCTGGACGCCCCCTGTCCCTTGGGTCCAGACGGGCTTCCTCTCGCTGGATGCAATTATCAACAAGTTTCTTCTTCTTCTACTAATTCTCAGAGGCCCATGACCAGTTATCCGTCGACGTTGACAGTGACTACTCAATCGAACAGTAGTAGTGGTAGTAGTAGTAGGGATTATGAATATTATGAGTAGAGGTTTGTTAATGAGTGTCGTCTGACCATTGTTTTTTGTTATTTTTTATATGCTCTTGAAATGATGCTTTTTGATATGAATAAATGATAGGAAAAAAAGAAGAGTTTGTGTGCGTGGGGGAAGGTGAGATTTGCTGTATTTTAGGCTTTATTAAGTGTTTTCAATGGGGGAAATCTTCACGTCTTTGGGAATAAGTTATTGGGTTTTGTTATTGACGGAATTTATTTGCATAAGATTGGCCAATATTTTCCGACAGAAGACGACAAATATAGACACAAACTGCAAATAATAATCGTCTTGTAAAAGTTGACAGACCTTTAAATGCGTCTTATCGTCTTATGTCTTTGCTGTAGGTATTATTATTATTATTTTTGTTGTTGGCAGAAAGATTAAAGATCGACGTCACTCTTGGATTAATCATTAAATCTTTTTTGGCATTTGGATTTTTATAAAAGTTATCGATGGATAACATGAAACAAAGTTCATTCAAACAATATCCTTTCTCTCCCAAAGCCAACTTCTTCGAAGTTGGCTTTGGGAGAGAAAGCTTTCTCTCCCAAAGCCTTCAACTTCGAAGAAGTTGGCTTTGGGAGAGAAAGGATATGCCCTTGATATCCATGTTTATCCATTTAATTATTGCCTTGGTCAGTCTTCATAAGGTCATCTCTCTTGTTTCGAATACGCAGATGAATGGAAATGTAAGGACAAATTCAAAAAAGATGATTGATTTAAAGTCAAAGCTCGAAACTACGAAAAAAGGTGTGGAAAAACCATACAAAAATATTGAACAATGTGAATGACAGACTAACCTCCTTTTTTTCTTTTATATAAAAAAACAGATTTATTACGTATTGACACTCTCAAAAAGTATATAAAAAAGGATAATGACTTTATGTATTTAGCATAGCAAAGACTTGAAAAATCTGTTCAAATATACATGTATGTATAATTGTATGTGTAGTTGTATCCTAATTGTATGTGTCGTCACTCACAAAACAAACTCAAATTTTCATTCAATTGTGAAAAATGTAACCCAGTTTTTTCAGTTACCTTTTAAACCTTGGGTTTATCACATCGTATGCGTCAAGAAAATCATCGTGAATCGTGTGTCTGGAAAAAATAGTATTGAGGAAGGAATAGAAGAAGCGTCCAAAAGTTATTAAGGTAAGGTTTTCTGCTGCATCCAAATGATTAAATTGGGGAAACCAAGCCCATCATTTTCGCACGCGTCAATTCAGAGGTGAAGAGAAAATTATAGACATTTTTCCATCCTCATCATCATCACGACTGGTAATTTTTTTAGTAATGCTATAGCCTGGAAAGAACGTAAAATTTTGTGGGTCTTTCATAACTTTTTTTTAAAGGACACACCTCTTCTTTTCTATAATAGCATGAAATATTTAAGAAACTAAGGCTTGGTTTTTGAGAAACAAGAAAAGAAGAAATTTTCATGTAATTATGCCACAGGCCCATCAAAAATCTCCTACAGAGCCATCAATCAAAAAAGTACAAAAAAAGCGTCATGAAAATTAACACTTGTTCTATCAAGCCAACTTCTTCGAAGT
>JAQIWU010001569.1:0-15769 GCA_034696445.1 Isotomiella minor
ATCCATCGTTTACAAATGAGTCCCTTCTGCATATGTCACAATCCAAATTTATTTGAGGAATTCCAATTATTATTAAGAAGCATACACATCTTTAAACATTTCCTTCAGTTGACAGATGAATAACCCTCCTAAAAACCATTCTAAAAAATACAATGTGATTCACTTCTCCCAATAAAACCATCGCCACTAGAGTGCCAAGGTGACAGTCGGCTGTTTGCAACCCGCATAGGCTTTCTAAATACAAATATCTGCAAATATGGCAATGGAACATGGGACTACATTTGTCCATATATCCTCACCTGGATAAGACACTGGGAGAGTTGGGAAACAGACAAAAGGAGCCAAGAGATCATCTTCAACAGTGTTGCCAAAGATAATAATGGGGTCTAGGGACAAAATAGCAGTGACCTTCTCCTCGTTTCTTTTCTTCCTATTATGTGTCATTGCAACAACGACTGGACAGGAATCTTTCAACCCTGCTGTCAAGAAGTGGGGCTTCTTACCTTCAGAAGAAACGATGGTACCGGGGAATCTACTACCTTGCCATGTTTGTGACATGAGTAAGACACAAAAGCGTGATTTCGTTTTGAAATCTTTAACTTGATTGATCTTAGGTACTGAGGGTCTAACTCCAGACCCAAATCTTAACTACTTTCCATTACGAGCAAGACCCAGCTCAAGGATAGAAGAAGAAGGTCAACCGGAAGATTGGATGCATGGATGGGGATGGGGAGCCTCAACGTCTCAGGAATCTCATGACATTTTTGATGGAGGAGGAATAATTGGCCTTGTTGGTCTGTTCGGTTTGGCAGGCCTGATGGTGCTTGCCCTATTCCCCTTCTTCTTACTGTTTCTTATTTCCCCCCTGAGCCTAATTCCCCTCTTACTCCTCCTCCTACCAATTCCCCTGCTCATCATTTGGGTTCCGCCGACAACCCCGACAACTCCAACAACAACGACGACGACTACGACAACAACCACAGAACCCCCTCCTGACCCTACGACGATGCTGATTGGAAGAATGATGATGGACGACGGATTGGAAGAAGAAGTTGTGGAGTATGAGGTTGAAAATTTGGAAACTGGCGGAATGGTTAGTTGGATGAAGAAATAAAGACGGACATACTCACAACACCCGCACGCACCTTTAGAAGCTAGATATATTCATTGTTCAAGAAAACAAATTTCCTTGAAAAAAATGGCAAAAAATGCATTCCTCGCTACGAATGTGTAGATACGAAAATACAATGTGGTATAGCCGAAGCTTGCAAAAGTGCATCTGAAGAAAAAGATGCATTTTCTTCATTCAGACTAACTAACTAACTGCATTGGATCGAAAAATCCTCACGATTCATCTTTTCTTCTGCTCCTTCAAATGGGTTTAGTAGTTAGATAAGAGACTCGAACCGGTTTCTAAACATTAAAAGCATACAAGAGTCAAAAAATGAATGAACAAAACAGCCCAGAGATACTGAATGTAAGCAGACACACGTAATTGCATTGTGTACTGTAATCTAGAAAGTTTTGCAAGTGTGTAAAGAATGATCCGCTTAGCCACTACATACATACACATCAAGTCATATATTGGCATACGTACGGCAAGACTTTATGCAAACATAACATACAACAAGCAACAATATACAATGTTGAAACAAAAACTATATACATAAAGTTGTTAGAAATTTTCACATTTGACTGCCCTCACCAAAAATTAAACTACACTACATTTTACATTCAAAAATTTGAATTGTATCTTCATATCCTTCCTTCCTTCCCCAAGAGAGTCAGACAATTAACGAAATATGAAAGAAAGAGTCTCATGCAAACCAAGCGCATCCCCCATCAAATCAAAAGTCTTTCATTGTTGTAGTCATAGCACCTCATTATCTATGTGCTAGGACTACTTCGCTGCCAATTTCATTCTTTACTTTCAAATTTTCCCAAAAAAGTGTGCAAAAATTAAGGGAAATTAGTGCATAGGAAAATTTTCCAAGAATCTCATCAATATTTCTAAATTATTGTCCCAAAATATCAGTCATTTCCCCCCAGAGAAGTTTAATGCATAGGGCAAAAACTATACGATAACTTGTGGTGGTGGTGGTGTGCGGTGGTGGAGTTAATTTATTATTTTTAAAATTAGAAAGTGCCAGCAAAAGATTAAGATGGGGATGCCCTCAAACTTTTCCATCTTCCTCTACGTCCTGGAGTACTTGTACGAAAGGCTTCTTCGTCTTTTAAGAGGGGATCCCAAGATCCCAGATGAGGAAAGCGTTGTTGGAAAGGTTGCGGTTGTGACGGGGGCAAATTCGGGTCTAGGTAAGACGGGAAATAATAATAAGTGTCTCAAAAGCTGGGGCATTTGATGACTTTTGTGTTGTAGGGAAGCAAATATCTCTCGCCCTCGCCCAACGAGGATGCAAAGTGATTCTAGCCTGTAGGAACCTGACCTTAGGACAGTCCGCCCTGGTAGAAATCCAGGCCAAGAGCGGCTGTCCTGTGGAGAATCTAATCGTGAAACAGCTAGACTTGGGTTCCTTACAATCCGTACGGGAGTTTTGTGCAGATATCCAAAAAACATTTCCCTCCATCTCGTACCTGGTCAACAATGCGGGTGTCTACTACGACGCGGACGATCGGAAAACCACTCGGGACGGTTTCGAGCTTCACATGGGGGTGAACCACTTGGGCCATTTCCTCCTTACTAACTTGCTTTTGGACAACCTCAAACGCGGCTCTCCCTCTCGCATCATTTCCGTCACATCCACAAATCAGCTCATTGCGGACTTGGACATGTCGGACTTGATGCTGGAACGCGTAGATTCCTTCGGCTTCCAGAACACGCTCCCTTACAATAATTCAAAGTTGGCAAACTCCCTTTTTGCCAAGGAACTTGGGAGGAGGTTGGCAGGGACTGGGGTGACGACATACTCGGTTTGTCCGGGACTTGTGGCGACGGAAGTTTTTAGGAATTTTACACCCTTTAGGAAATTTTATACAAAGCTAAACATCCTTCTTGTGGGATTGTCTGCGGAGCAGGTAAAATATATAAAACATTGACAATGGAACCCTTTTGCTGAGGAATGTCGAAGTGGTTTATAATATCTGATAAAACATCTGATATTAATCAACAACCTTTCCATTTTTGTTGCCATAGACGATATAAACTAAGTGATCGGCTGTTTAGAGGCAAACGATTGGGTTTTTTAAAGTTGTAAACTTAACAACACTGCACCTGGCAGTAAGCAACCAGCTGTTTTCTAAGTTTGCACAGCTGATCACTCCCTTTACATTGACCATTGCTAGAAAAACAAGACGACATTTGCTCCTAATCACCTGTCTTGCTATGCTACATCAATTTCCTGAATTATTGATCATACGCTTTGCTTTTTGTGGTGATGATAAACAGTAATCGAGAGATCAGCTGTTGAAAAGCAAAAAAAGCAAAGTTGTAACTAACTGTAAAAAATCAGCTGTTTTTTAATTTTGCACACCTGATCACTCACGTGATGTTGAGCATCGCTACAAAAACTTGAAAGCATATGTTCCTAACCAGCTGCTTTACCTGTTTCCGAATACTACATCAATTTTCGTGATCACTTAACAAAAGGGTTTCATTTTTAGTCGGTAATATGTATGACATTCCACAATCCTCTCTTTCTACTTCCTTTAGGGAGCAGAGACAATCCTCTCCTGCATCCTATCCCGTGGAATGTGCAAGGAGACTGGGAAAGTTTACAGATTTGGAAAGCATTTCAAGTCCGCCATGGTAAAGTTGGATCCATCCGTGTCCCGCCGACTTTGGGAGGTCAGCGAGGGGCTCGTGGGTCTCTCAGAACCCGTGCCAAAAAACCAATCGCAGAGCCAACCATGACAACCAATTACCCTTAATTTAAAAAATTGTATCTTACACCCATGGCTCTTTGCTAAAGGAATTCTTTTGTACTTTTTGCAAAATGTTATTTGGTATTTATGTAGCCGAGGTGGTGATTAATTATTAATTGGAAAATGTAGTGTACGTGTAGCTTTTAAAGATTGAGTTTAAGTGGTTTACTACAAAGTCTAATGAAGGATAAGTGTATGGATTCTGTTTAATAAAAATGCAAAAAAAGCAAAGTCAGGATTTGCGAGAAAATACGAATGGCTTTCTTATATAACAAAATTTGAGTATATAACTTGACTCACTCACAATGAGCGACCGTAGAAGAAACGTTGTTTCAAGGTTCCATCACCTCAGGATTATCGAGTGCTTTGAGAACGCATTTTACCCTCTTTCTATACGGTTCTCATTGTTAAAACCTTTTTAGACGCTATAAGGTATAAATGTCTTCACCGTTAAGAACTAGATTGTCTATGTTCACTCTACTCTTTTGAGCTTACGTACATGCGCCGTTCAGAAAAAAAAACAATCACGACCTGAAACACTGAAAAGGAAGAAGTTCAATTACACTTAATTACCCCTTGCATCAAACATATTTTCCCTCTATTTTTGGAAATAAGAAGAGCCCATCATCTCATAACCCATCTCCGTCATATTTTCTATCATCATCACGAAACGAACCTTGCCGACCTGATGAGATTCTTCCCTATACGGACTGGCAAACTATTTTGTCTCAAATGAAATGGGCTTGGCCCCTTATTGCATTTCGCAGAAAGAAAGAAAAAGTTAAGGACAAACGCAGAGTGTGGAGAGAGAGTGTGTGTGAGAGAGCTACACAAAAATTTAAAAACGTAAATTTTTTGATAATTTTTGCGCAGTTAAGAAAAGAAGTTCCATCATGTCCTCAGACTCGGATGACGACGACCCTGGGAGCAGTTGTACGGAGGAAGAACAGACTTTTGAAGATGTGGACGACCATGATCCAACTTCAAATGGGAACCAAGATGACGAGGATGAAGATTGTGAAGAGGATGAGGAGGATTTGGACTGGGAAGAAGTTCTGAGGGAAGAGGAAGGTGAGACTTTTTTGTTCAGTTTGGCATTTATTGATGACGTTAAAAGCTACATTTTGCAAGTCATAAACCTTATGTCATGGTTAGATAATCAATTACTGAACAAATTACGTCACTATCCACTTTTCTGGTTATTTCATTATCGATAAGGCAGCTATCAAGCAGAGTTTTGATAAGATATCAGGAATTGTCCTGCTTGTATGCGTCAAGTCTTTCCATTTTCAATTTGTAAACTTTCAGCAAATTGTCTTCTTTCTGACGCTTGAAATTTCCCATAAAAACTATGAGTCAAAGTGTCATAGAAAATTATTCCAATTCATTGGTGTACCAAGCGTTTGAGTCAATGCGTCTTGATCATCACAGACTACGTAATACCTATTTCCAACCTTAACAAAAGTAATTAATTCTTTGGGTTTTATTTCTATAGACTCGGACTCGGACGAACCCGCCCCAGACGACATGTTGGAGCAGTATCTGAAACACATTGGTCACAAGAGGAAATCCGTATGGGCAGAGTCCTACAATCCGGAAGCGGATGATGATGACTCTCCAACCGTAAGCCCTCTTTCTTAGGCAGAAGTTCAAAAAGCTGCTGGAAAAATTATGTGGCTTACAGTTTGCAAACTTCTATCAAAATCAACATCTTTCTTTAAGCCTTTTGGTCTGCATTGAAAGAAACTAAAACTAAAACTATGAATTTTTAGGTCATTCATCCTAAAACGGAGGGTCAACGTTCTGCACTAGCTCTTGCTGTGAAACACATCCTGCTTTTCAGATCCCTCGACTGTGTAAGTATCCAATCCATCATAAAATAACCAAAGCACATTTTACGTTGTTTTGTGTAGGAACAAGCAGAGGCCGTCATTGATGCCATGTTTGAGAAAAGGGTGGTTAAGGACGACTACGTCATCCTTCAAGGGGACGATGGGGACAATTTTTACGTCATTGAATCGTAACTTTGTACACATTATTTCTGCATGAAGTTAGAGAACTATCCGTTCTTTTTTCTTTTCAGTGGGAAATACAACACATTCGTCAACATCAACGGTGTTCCTACCCTCGTTCATCAGTACGACAATGTGGGGTCCTTCGGTGAGCTTGCCCTTATGTACAACATGCCACGAGCTGCGACGATCCAGGCCGCAACGGACGGGGTGCTTTGGGCCATGGATCGCATCACTTTTCGGAAAATCGTCCTCAAGAGTGCCTACAAGAGGAGGCAGCTGTACGAAGCACTCATTGACTCTGTGCCTATTCTAAAGTCTCTTGAGGTAGGGAGTCTTGATTACGATCTTACAATAATGGAGTCCTTAACTGGAGGGTTGTAATGTAGAATTATGAGAGGATGAATGTCGCGGACGCTCTTGTCCCGAGGAATTTCCAGGACGGGGCCTCCATCATCAAAGAGGGAGACTCTGCGGATGGCATGTACTTCATTGAGGATGGGAATGTGTCCATTGTGAAGGTCATTGACGGGGTGGAAAGAGAGGTGGGTGTCCTACCACAAGTATGTTAAAGGGGTCCTTCGTGAGGAACGTAACATGAAAATGAGGTTTCTGAAAAAACAAATTGCATTGTTGTGAGCAAATTTCTTGGTTCTGGCTTTATGGGTATTGGTCAGATATGTTGTGAAATTGTACCTATTGAATAGAGTTGGAGCAATAATGAATTTCATTACAACAATTAAGGAATCCATTTTTATTTTTACGTATTTTCGGAATGACCCCAAAATGACATACGTACGTATTACTGGCCTAATGGTAAAATTCTCTATGTAATGAAGGTAAATCGTGGAACGAAAGGAGGATATTTTGGAGAATTGGCCCTGCTGAACAAGAAACCCAGAGCTGGTACTATACTCTCAGGATACAATGATCATGCGAGGAGAGGAATGGTGGCTTTCTGCTCCACAAGTATGACAGTACATGGCCTCAGTGGAGGCCATGTAATGTTATACTTGTGGAGTAAAAACCACCATTCCTCTACTCCCATGATCATTATAACCTGAGAGTATAATAGCAGTCAAAGGCAATTTGTCATATTGCCTCTGTCTGACTGTAAGAGACATTTATTTGGCTGGTTGTGAACTTCATGGTTAGAATTCAGAGGACTTATGTGTTTCATCTTTGTCCTTGCCTTCAAGGAGAGAAATACGCAGTGGGGTGCTCTGCGACATATTTCTGATAAACTCTTTTCCATAAATAATATAAATCCCAACGAATGAAAGGGAAACTTTATGCTGACACCTACAAATTCAGTTTATCAAAAATGCGTGATTGTCAAAAGTACTACTATCAGCATCCATGATAGTAAGTGTCAATATTGAATCCATCAATCCCTTTGCGTTGGTGAAAATGAGCGAACTACCTATGTTCTTTTAATCAATTACCCATCATATGGAATTGATAACAACTTATCATGTTCATATGACACCCTGTAAAACCACGTTCTATGTATTTTCATTTACGGCTTCCCATTCAATAGGATTGTAATGTACCTCTTTCGTTTTAATATCTAAGCAACAGTTAATTTGATTTTCACTTCCCCCAAAATCTAGGAGGATGAGTGAAATTGAAATTGGACAATCGTTGCATATTTGCAGACCGTTGTGGATTTGGATTTCCAGAAGAACATCTTAACAATCTGTCTGCATGCGGATTCCAATGCCCAGAAATAAACGACAACTTCTCCTCGTCACTTTGTTGTTCATTCTTCTTTATGGAGGATGGAGGAAGTTGAAAATCAAAGAATGGACCTCTTGCCTAAGTCAAGCTCTTCCTGAAGATGAAGAGATGGTAAGATTGAAAGGGTTCTTGATAATTATTATTCGAACAAGAGGTCTTGAGTAATCTCTAATTGTAGCCAGCGTGGAGTCAGCTTCCCAGACTGAATGACGATCATGGAGCAGAATCGGAGCTGAGACAAGTGCTTGTGCTTTTGGCTCCACGACCATCGGCCACAGTTGCAATAATGTCAATCGTATTTGCAATGAGTCTGCCAGAAAATGCCCATCACAGAAATGAAATTCGAAACAGTTGGAAGAAATGGGGAGAGTCGGAAAAGACCCAAGTCATATTCTTTGTAGGAACAAGGGCAACTTGGGTCGACTCTTCTGCGGTAAGCCAAAAATGCATTACTCCGTCAATGTATACTGAAGACACGCAACCTTTCAATTACAGACAATTGTAATTCCTCACTCTCTAATAGAAGAATCACAGGAGTATGGGGACATCCTTCTTGTTGAACATGTGGAGGATTACAATGCATTACCCTTGAAGGTGCTCAAGGCAATGAAATATTTCCTTATGCAGGACTATGGGAATCCAGATACGTCCCGGCCTTTCTTTGTCAAGACTGACGATGACGTGTTTGTAAACCTGAGAAACTTGGGTTCCTACTTGAGAGCACAAATCCCGCACTCAGACTTCATTGCTGGGAACAAGTTCACTTTGGCAAGTCCGTCTAGGGACCCGAAAAGCAAGTTTTATATACCTTATGCGATTTACCCATACTGCTACTGGCCCAGTTACGTGGGGGGTTCTTTGTACGTCATGAGTCCATCGGCCGTGAAGTGCGTTTTGGAAAGGAGCATGAACGAAGGGAGGGTATTGCCGATAGAAGATTTGTACCTAACAGGGATTCTGGGCAATTGGAAATGCCACTATAGCATCTACTCCATGAGAGGGATCTACGACACCCCTGGAAGGACCAAGATGGCTCTCCAAGACGAGCAAGCGTTAAAGGACGCGATATCATTTACTTTTCTGCCGAGAGAAAAAATTGATGGACTGTCCTTCGACATGGCGTCACTCTTTCATCTGTTGGATGGACCGTCTTTGTGATGCCGTAGACCTTCAGCCATACTTGTAAGTGGTAAGACATGCGTCAAAGTCACATCTCTTGGAGTGGGGCGCTGTAATAAGATGCTTTGTTACACCTATATTTTAGGAAGGAACCAACGAATCCCACCGACTTCCTCCTAATCTTTATTCCCTAAGGAACAATGAGGGGTGCTGCTATAATGGAGGTCATCTTTAAAGCTTCATTGAAACTGATGGTACATGACGAGAAATAAATTATTTTTGTTTATGCTTTTTATCTTTATCTGAAGCAATAAATTTACAGCTATAAAAAATCAGGGTAACGTAAGGCTATCACCTTTACAATCTAAATAACTTATAATCTTTCAACCAAATGCCTGAATGTCATGTCATGAGGATGTTATCATAATTTCAAATTTACGATGAAATTTGCCTTCACATTCTTTTTTAGTTTTAAGTAAAACGTAGAGTCAGTTCCCGTAGTCGATAAGAAATGCATCTATCCTGGCAGGGTGAGCAAGGAAATTGGAAATAAGGCTTGCCTTTCACCCTATAGTTTCCAAGCCATCGAAGCCAATGGGAATTGCACAATTAATGTAAGTACGAGTTAATTGAACGTGGACTTGTACATATATTTACAACTTTCAACAGTATCCATTATAAGATGGACAAATCCTGGATAATCTCCATCTGTGGACTCGAAGACAACGTGAGAATGAAGCTAGCGGATGCATTTCCTCAACTATTCTCGACCTGCACCTCCCTTGCCTACGGGTATGAAGGACAGAAGTTGAACACAACCCTCCACTACAATTCTGTCACTGCCAAGGAGGATGAATGGGTCTGTAAAGAAGGGGCAGTGTTCTCCTCACACCAAACGGAAAAATTGAATCCTAATCGAGGCTTGTCTAGAGCCATGTCAATGGCTTCCTCCTATCTTTCCCATTTGGAAAAGCATCACCGATACGAGGTCATTGGAAATGTGACAGAATGTCAGAGCGAGGAGGAGAGGATGTTTTTCTACACAATTCATCGAAAAAATGCAGTCTTTGCTTGTGATAACTTGTGCGGGTTTCGATGATAATTTGAAGTAAAAGCCCTTGTCTTTTTTTATTCCACGTATTGCATAAATTTGTGAACCATGTCTTCTGTTCCCATGCCAAGAATACATGCCATAACCATCCCTGCCCCAGCCAGTGATATACTGTCTGGTACTTCACCAAAAATGACGACCTGCGTCAATGTAGTCTGCATTAAGATGGGATTTTTAACGGATTTACTCTCGAACCTGCAGAATGTAGGCGAAAACAATGTCCGCAGACCTGGTCACAGCCACCCGTCCAGCCCCTTCGTAGTTCAAGGCGGCTGCAACCAGGATTTGTCCTAAAAGTCCAAAAATCCCCACAAGTAGCACCAGGACACACTGTTCTACGTCTTGAATCTTAGGTAGGTCTGCACTTGTAGTGAAGAAGTAAATTATTATCGAACTAAAGACGAAGGACCAGAGGGAAAAGCGACAGACTACTATGGAATAGTGACTATTGCACTTTCTCATAATGACAAGATTAAAGGAATTAAAGACGGTTGCTGCAATTGCAGCCAGGTATCCCCAAGCCAAGTCGCCTGATGATGAGCTTCCTAATTTTGAGAAAATGAATGCTGGTTTTGTCACAAAAATGACTCCCGTGACAAGCAGAAAAAGGACAAATGTTCGGTAAAATCCACAAGGTTCTCTCAGCCAAATATGCGACATAATCATCACCATCACAGGGGAGCTGATTGGAGACAAAAAATTCATGGGGGCATAGTGAGACATGTCGTAAAGGATAAGAGTGTATAGTACCTGAATATAATCGTAGCCGCGTCTCCAATAGGGAGCAGTCTAAAGGCATAGAATAAAAGGACCATCTTCACCCCACCCATTATCCCTTGGATGAATAGGATCCCTCTCAGTCCTTCAGGTCCCAGCAGATTAATCTTTTTGCACAAAGCTATCGGAAGTGTGATGATGACCTACAAGAAACTATCATTTATGCTATGAAAGGTATTCCATTCTGGGTTGTTATACCTGAAAAAGGGATCTAAAAAGCAGTAATTGCATGGGGTCAATTCCGTTCAGGTATTTGACGAGGGCAGAGCATAGGGTGAAAAAGACGCCAGAAATGAAGGCCAAGAATATACCAAACCAGTTCACAGAAGTCGGCCATGCCCAAGGGTAAATCTTGCCATTTGGTTTGAGGAGGGCTTCCGTAGTCGTTGTTGTGGGCTTATTTCCAGAAGGGATGAGGGGTGGATATTTGTATGGATGCAGACTGAATCCAAATCCCGGCCTGCCAACTCGAAGAGTATTTATGCTTCCATTATGCACGCCTCCGTAGTTGGATTTGACGGCAGGAAATGCCACCACTTCAGGTACAGGGATGTAGAGATCTTCTTTGAAAACCTTCTCGGAGTATTTGCCCTCGTTTGTCATCACAAGGTCCTCTTGGGAAAATTGGAGATACTTGCAAGCCACCATTGTGCAGAGGTAGACCAATATTGAGGGGAACAGGAATCCAAGCTACTTTTTGCTTTTTGATGTCTGTTTCTTGCGTCCCCAGTCGATCGGTAATTTCATGGCATTTTTGATGATCTGGCGACTGGATTAATGGAGGTCGTTATACGTTGAGGAAATTTCCAAACCATACCCATAAGTAATTCTTACCAGGTTAAATCGGCTTAAATGTTATTTATAGTCCATGGGTTAAGTTATTTATAATAAACAGTCTGGATCAATTCAATTAATAACCTATGGCAGTTGGGATATCCACGGGGCGCTGGGGCACACATTCTGTTCCATTCAGAAAATTCACTCACTCAAACGGCAAACGGAAGCAACTCGTGACCTAAGTTGATCAATGATTGATTGGACATTTTCTACCGTGCTGGAATACCAGCTCAAAACAAATCGTACATAATGATATACCGTCCAAGAAAATTGCGATCAAAGTAAAAGTATTATCTATATGCAGGAATGTTTAGCAAGAAGAGCAGTATCAATTGGCTTAAATGTTCCTGTATTCAGTGATTAATTTGTATATAAATAGTCGTTTGGCTAATTCAACAGATTTATAACATTTTGGCATAAGGGGCAGAATGAGACATCCCATTGCTGCATTGGTCCTTGCAATGCACTTTGTAATTAAAACTATAATTCACTGACTACTACCGTGAAAACATACCACTTTCAAACCAAATCATACGGAACAAAGTCACCTCCCACAGGCAGACGCATGCAGATATTAGGGACACGACGGCGTAAAGTAGAAATACCCAAGCGACATCTGACAAATTTAAGTCTTCAACAAAATCGTCCGGTTTAGGACATTCGATGGGCTGAATGGAAGTGTATTTCAGGTAGCGAGTCATCAGACCAATCTCCCTCGTCCGAACGATGCTTTTTACGCAAAGACATGATTAGTTTACAAAGAAGAAAATGTACAAAATTTCGAATGTCAAACTTACTGAGCGTTTACTACCTCCTTCAGTCTTGAGTTCCTCGGCAGGAAAAAGCAACTTGCGAATAGGGCATTGGATTTGACGACTCGAATGCTGGACATCCTACTGCATATTTCAGCATCTGGATTTTCCACATTGGAAAATATGTGTCGCAACACCGTTCCTGCATTTCCATTGATGGAGTTCAGCTCTAGCCCAAGAAATGACAACTTTTCCATAAAAAGACGACGAAAAGCGTCTTCTTCGTTTCCAATCTCCTTCAGCCACAGGTTTTTCTAAAACAAAGTCCTAGAAGTTTGAGTTTTTCTTACAACATATGAAAACTTACGTCCTTTCCAAATGTCAAGTCAGTCACACTCTCTGCCCCAAAAAACTTGTAGCCAAGATTCGTCAGGTCTATAAGCCTCTTTATGAATTGGTCAGGATTCCTCAGAACCCTTAGGAGTTGAGCATTGTACACAGTGTGGATAACAACCGAAAGTAGACACGCGACCATAAGAGCCCACTTGGATGTGAAGGATGTCGCACTTTGCCTCATTGCTGTAAAGAACGGGTGCATTGTCATAAGCATAGTGGCAATGCCAATTTGCAATTGTATTCATGATTCCCTTACACTGCCTCGTCAACACCGTTGAAATAGTCGTGTACACTTTTTCAAGGACTCCTATCCCATGGCAGCCGTGTATGACTGAGAGTATGGAAACTAAACCAATGTAGACTATGAAGACATTCAAGCTGAATGGATTAAGAAATAAGATGTCGTTGGACCATTTGATGGATGGCGTGGCAAAGTGCGCGTAACCTCTGAAATGAAATAAAAAATTGTTCGTGTGTCAGTATAGTTCGCCCATGTCCAGAATTGACCTACATACATTTCAGTCATAAGTGGAATTGAGGCTGTCCACAGCTTAACTCGCTTTGGGGTATTCAGAAAATAACCAATGGCAATGTCGGCTTGGCCTGTGTCAAGTAGATTTCCAACCCCCCTTTCGAAATAGCCTGGAATCGTGTGGTTCGCTTCGCTTTGTGTAAGGACTCTAAGTGTTACTCTGTAATTTGAAAGGCAATCCTAAGGTTAACGTCTATAATGAATGAATGACATACTTGAAATTGTATAGATACTGCATATCTCGAATTGTACTTTCAGCAGCTTTGAATCCTGTCAGGATTCCGTCTTCATTTACGACCCCGTCAACAAATTCGTTTGCCTGTAGCAACGCACAACATTGTAGAGTTCGGTTTGAATAATGTAAAAGATGCGGACTTACGGATGAGACTGTGCGTAAAGTTGCTCCTTTAAAATTTGACTTCTTCCTCCCTCCATACGCAAAGCTGTACTCCTTTCCAGGGGCACAAATTACAAGGATCATATGAACCTGGTTGGACATTGTTGGGACCTTAGCACCAGTACGATTGGCAACGATGCTGCACTGGCTTCTTGTGCATCCGCTTTGCAATAACAGTTCTGAACCACCTATGGTAAGGCAGGCTTCACGGTCAGGCGTAAGTTGGTGGTGTTGTGGATAAGAACCTGAGAAACATGTTTCAAAAATAGACAAAAAAATATGAACCTTTGTGGTCTTACCTTCTGAAGGAAGTAAGGTATAGTTTAACCCAGCAACCTTGATCATTATTGATATAAACAATGTCCAAAGTTTGAACATTTTAAGGAACTTGTGACCTTAACGTACCTAAGCTACAAATATGCAAAAACTTATTAGCATGATGAACAGAATTTTACACCTTTGCATGGGTCATGGGGCACGTATAAATGAAATTGCCTTCGTTATTGTAAAATTACCGTTAGTCTCCTATATTGATTATTATAGCACAATAAAGCAAGGACGCATTAGTGGATAAAAGGACTGATTAATCCATGATTACTATTGAACTTTCAAATAATTGGACTTTCTACGCAGTGAACTGAATTGTAGTTTGCAACAGGAAAATATGTGTAAGGCAATTTGATTGACGGAGGAAGGTTCGGCTCATTGATTCACTTAACCTCGACTCATCTTTTCGATTGTCCATTTTTGGAAAGGTTATAATGATACAGCTTAACTTATTGCTGCTAGAAAAATGTGGACAGCACTATCCCACGGCTCACAGTGCCCCAAATGAGATTATCATGCATGCATCTACATGTAAATAAATCCTTTATTTGTTTCTACCAATCAAGCAAATGCAAAGTTTTGGAATTTTGGATGATTCCTGACAGTCTCTGGCTGTTCTGGAGTCCCATACAAAGAGGATGGTTGTTTGGGGGGTTCGCATGGCTGTGGTGGAGGGGCAGGAGGACAGCTTTGTTTTTGTGGAAGGGGACAAGCGTCGCATTTTGGACATGTTTGAGCCTGAGGAGCAGGACACGAACGGGGTGGAGGGCATGAGGGGCGTGGTGGAGGAGGAGGTGGGGGTTGACAGGCTGGACAAGCCCTTGGCAAGGGGCAGACGACATCGATTGGCACGTGCGCTGGTGCTGGAGTGGTTGTCGTGGTCGTCGCTGTAGTTGGGGCCTTTGTAGTTTTCGGTGTATGCTTTCTGGTTGTGGTGGAAGAGGGCTTCCTGGTGGTAGAGGTAGGAGTTGGTTTCCTGGTTGTAGGCTTTCGAGTATATCTACATAGGAAGAAAATGGTATGAAAAGTTAGGTGTAACATTAAAATTGTAGGCTTTACTCTGTGGTAGTTGTAGGAGTGGTAGTTCTTCTGGTCGTCGTAGTCGTTGTGGGTCGTTTTGTGGTAGCTGTAGGAGTGGTGGTTCTCCTGGTCGTCGGGGTCGGGGATGGTCGTTTTGTGGTAGATGCTCGTGTGGTGGTGGTTGTGGATGGCCTAGGCCTTTGGGTGGTCGTCGTCGTCTTCTTCGTCGTCGTGGTCGTAGTTGTTGTTCTTGCAGTGGTCGAAGGAAGTAATCCTTGACTGTCTATTTGTGCATGGCTCATGTACGAAGCCTCTCCTTCATACGTTACGTTCGCAGTATAGCCATTCTTCCAGTCAGCCACGTAGGTGACCACTTGGGTTCTTCCATCCGGAAGAAGGTTTCTCCATTGCCCCTTTACAACGTCCCCCTCACTCCTCTCCTCGTGCTCAAAGTCATTTCCATCTTCCGTCTTTACAGCGTAGGAGAACTCGTATGGCATTGTCTCATTGTAGCTATGGTCGGCCTATGAAAAAACAATGAATGTCAAATTAGTAACTTATGTGATTGTAGAGCAATTTACCGTATTTCCTCCCTCCTGTTTTTGTGCCTCCACAACCCAAGTCTTCGGGCTCAGGAGCAGGAGCAGGAGCCACCCCAAGGACAAAGGTTTATGCATTGTTACAATGTATATAGAGATTAATTGAGCGACGCAGTGTCTGTCCCACTGCCATGAAACAAATGGAAGATCCCAAGTCCCTATTCCTTAATTAAATAGGATAATAATATGCCAAAGTCCTTCCGATATTAAGATATTCCAGCAAATTATGCGATGCAAAAAATTATGCAAATTAAATTATGTACGGCCA
>JAQIWU010001570.1:0-15764 GCA_034696445.1 Isotomiella minor
AGTGTCAGTTTGAGAGATCAAAGTTGTGATATTGACGTCCATCAAACATTGTTTTTTGCAGGAGAGGAAGGTCAAGATGCTGGAGGGTTATTGAGGGAATGGTATGTCATCATTTCAAGGGAAATCTTCAATCCAATGTATGCCCTCTTCACGATTTCTCCTGGGGACCGAGTAACGTACATGATCAATCAACTGTCACATTGCAATTCAAATCATTTGTTCTACTTCAAATTTGTTGGGCGAGTCATAGGTAAATTATACTTTTCGTCAGTTTTGAACAACTTGTAATTTTAACTTGGGTATAGCCAAAGCGATCTACGATAACAAACTACTGGAGTGCTACTTCACTCGATCCTTCTACAAGCACATTTTGGGGAAGTCTGTTCGATATACGGATATGGAAAGTGAGGACTACAGTTTCTATCAAGGACTTGCCTTTTTACTGGAACACAACGTTGTCGACTTGGGTTATGAACTAACATTCAGCACGGAAGTTCAAGAATTCGGAGTAACTGAAGTACGAGATTTGATTCCAAATGGGAGAAACATTCCAGTCACTGAAGGCAATAAGATCGAGTACATTCGACTTGTGTGTCAAATGAAAATGACCGGCGCCATCAGGACACAGTAAGTTTTTGTAAAATTATTTTGGCAACGTGTGTTAAGCACATGAATGGTGTTAAGTATGTAAATCGGTGTTTTATTTTATTTTAGGTTGAACTCTTTTCTGGAAGGTTTTTATGACATTATACCGAAACGATTAATATCGATCTTTAATGAGCAAGAGTTGGAACTTCTTGTGTCTGGTCTTCCTAACATCGATATAGAAGACCTTAAGTCAAACACGGAATATCACAAGTACCAACTGAACTCGTTGCAGGTACAAAAGACGATTGAAAGCGAAGGGTTGAAAAACTAATAATATTTGAAATCCATTTCTTGTATCATTAGATTCAGTGGTTTTGGAGAGCTTTAAGATCGTTCGACCAGGCGGACCGGGCAAAGTTCTTGCAATTCGTTACAGGAACGTCGAAAGTGCCTCTTCAGGGTTTCGGGGCTCTTGAAGGAATGAATGGTGTGCAGAAGTTTCAAATCCATCGTGATGATCGATCCACAGACCGTCTTCCTAGTGCTCACACTTGGTAAATAACCTTTGCTCTCCTAATGACTTGGATTTATTTGAGAGGAACTCACTCACTCGTGCATTTTTTTCTGACATTGCAGTTTCAATCAGCTAGACTTGCCGGCCTACGAGACGTACGACAAGCTGCGGAGTTACCTTTTGAAAGCCATTCACGAGTGCACTGAGGGATTTGGCTTCGCTTAATCACCGAGGGCGCTACATGAGTGATACTAAGAATATTTATTAACTAATTTCCACGTACCTATTTGCAGTATCGTCATAATGAATTACTTATACCGTCACTACACACACACACACACTCTACTTGTACGTACATCGAATAATTTTCACCTATAATTCAAGTATCTAAAAGAAAATGTCCAGTAAGGAAAGGAGGAAAGGAATATTTTTAGGTGATTCATTTGTACTTGAAAAAATCGAATAAATTACAAATCATTTGTCAGTTTTCAAAAAGCCCTTGAAGCTCTATCCTCCATTTCAGTCATCCAACAACTTAAAATGGCTCATGATAAAATAATTCATAATCCTCCTTGACTTGACGAAGGGAGGTCATGGAACAAAGAAGGCGAGGTGTGCAATTGGAAGAGGGGGCCGAAGCCAGAGGCGGGGAATGAAGCGAATTGGGAAAGAGGGAATCGAGTTCTCTCCAGCAGCTGACTGACTCCGGACTTTCAACAAAATTATCCTTTGTCATTGTTTGAACTCGAATGAACTTTGGCTCCTTCGCCGTCTCCTTCGTCAGCCTCTCCGGACAAAGAGGCCACGTCATCTCCGTCCTTTCCTCACTCTCATTCCATTCACTTTGTCAGTCGGGCTCTCACGCTCTGTCCTTTGTCTCTGACCCTCACCCACGTCCGGCCAAGACCCTTTATTTGTTCCCACCATCATCGCCTCATCCCCTTTGTGAACCTTCTCCTCCTTCGACATTTTCTTTGTCGAGACGTGTGACGTCGTCTTGGTGAGTAGTCAAGTCGTGACAAAAAAACATAAGAGCTCACGATTTTATTTTTTGGTTAATTCATTGTTAGTCATTTTTCTGAAAGCGAGAATAACATGGCTGCTTCTACCGGTGCGTCTGATGGTGTGGAGTATCCGTTTGGAGGACCTCGAAGGGTCATTGTTCCTCCCGAGTTCCGTAGCTGGCGCATCCCTTGGTTGGAGTACAGGCCACCCGTAAGTTGCCCCCTCCTCCTTCTTGACTCTAATCGCAATGTCAAGGGCATATCAATTTGTTCCACAGATGTTCACTATTCCAATGATCCTGAAGGGAGACAAACCTTGGGCTGACCCGGACGTTGGGCATCCTGGATTTTCGCCTCGTTTCAACCAAATGGATGGGCGACTCAATCGGAAAAGCAATGCTGGATTGATCTTGACGAACAAAGACGGATACCCTTTGAATCCCACAGGCCGAACTGGGATCAAAGGTCGTGGAAGCTTGGGCCGATGGGGGCCCAATCATGCTGCTGATTGCATCGTCACGAGGTAGATAATTCATGAGATTTTGAAGAGGTTCAAATTGGGTCTAATTATCAACTTGTGTTTTCCAAGATTCAAGACTGATTTGGACGGCAAAATTGTCATGAATGAAAACCGTGCCGTCGTGGAATTTATTGCCATTCGTCGACAAGATGGTGGAGGTTTGGCCATCCCTGGAGGTTTGTTTGACATAAGCGTTTATTGGTACTTTCTCTCGTGACTTGGAATTAATGAAGGATTTGGATAATACAGGAATGATTGAACCCGGAGAAGAGCCTATCGAGTCCGCCAAGCGGGAGTTCAAGGAAGAAGTGATTGGAGAAGAGAGTGACGCAGCTCTGGACCCGATGCTGAGCAATGCGTTGTACAACTTGTTCAGCGACTACACTGTCGTGGATAAATGTTATGGTAAGTGGGAATAGTAATTGTTTCACATTATGTCGATTATTATTGATTGAGGAATGTAAAATTGCAGTGGAAGATCGCCGTAACACTGACAATGCATGGATTGAGACGTTTGCTGTGAATTTTCACATTCCTGGTGCTCAAGCTACGACCAACACTTTGAATACTATGAAGTTCAAGGGTGGAAGTGATGCAAAGGAAGCTTTCTGGGTCGAGTTTCAACCGGACATGAAATTGTATGCTAGTCATGCAACTTTGCTGAAGAAAGCTGTTGAGAAGATTCATGCAAAATCTTAATGAACTCACTTGAAATTATTGTCTTCACAAACTCTAAATTCCAATCCGCCACTCGCCTGTTTGCGTGAAATATATATTTTGTACTGTACATGAATTTTTCTGCATTGTACCTTCTACCCAAAATCGAGAAAAGTAAAAACCTCTGCAAAATGTATCACTATACTGTGTGACCCTCCATTTACAATGGCATAAGTTCTATAAAAATGGCAACGAGATAGGGATTTTTTTAAACGGTTAGGTCAGCATGCAAAACAATTCTACCCATCCAGAGGACCTAAAAGATTAAATAATGCATTGTCAGTCAATCACGAAGGATTTCTGAATAACTACCCCTTTTACACCACAAACAAATTAAGATAATAAAAATTAGATAAAAAAATCGGTGGCAGGCTTTATCATCCAATCTTGACCAATTAATGCCTCCTCAACTGAATGAATCCGAGGTGTTGTTGAGTACATATGCATCAATTGACCGTTGAATTGAATCCAGTTCCAAATAAGAGACGACGCTGCTCTGGAAGTGGACATTACCACAAGCTTACACACGCCGAGTCTGGATTAATCTTTGCTTCCGCGTCTTTTCTTTTTCGTGACCCAAGCAGGCAATGGGAATGTGTGCCTTGTACACGCTGGGGCTGATCCTGGCTGCAGGTTTGAGCTTGAGTTGGTCAGCACCAAGCGTCGACGAGTATATGAGAGCAAGGGAGGAGGTGTTAGCCGTAAGTACCTTAAACGATTAAAAACTCAATGGTGTCTGGGTCAAATGAAAATGACATATTGTGTAGGCTGAAGAGCAGTACTTTTTAGGTGGGTCTTCACTGTTGACGCTGAAGGAAGGAATTGTGAATGACATTTTGATGGCACATAAGGAGAAGGAATACACCCAAGCTTTGGATTTACATGGCGAATTTTTCCCATCGACCAAACACATCTATCACTCCATGAAACTCATTGAAGCGTCGAATGTTTTTAAGATCATTCGACTAATGCCAAAAGGTACGTGGGGTTGAGTGAAACCGTATTCAAATTAAAGGCTAACATTTCTTCACAGCGGGTGGGCTTCATATGCATGATTTGACCATTGCACCCACGGACGTTTTTGTGAAGAACATTTCCACATGGGACAACCTCTACTACTGTGAGGGGGACGGGGATCACTTACTCTTTCGCTTCTTCCCAACGGATCCCGTGAATCCATGCGCAGTCAACTCGTACTGGGCACCCATGAGGTCTTTTAGGGAAAAGGCGTCAAGTCCTGAATGGGTTGACGAGTTTCTTTTTGCCAACATGAATATGATGACGCCAACCCCTGAAGGTATCACCCTAATCTCAAATTCACAATACATTTCCTTTGGATTTTCCTACATGTCTTCATATACGTTTTGTGATGAATTATAGTTGATTATAAAGACACAAACATGGCTTGGAACTGGTTTGAAAAGAAAATTACTACAATTGGTGGCATGGCCAACTTTGAACCTGCCCTGCGGGCTTACTATTACCACACGCTGAAGGCTCATCATGAGGACAATGTCATGTATCTTGAAATGAGAGGTCTTTTGAGTGGGGTAAGGAACATCCTATGGAAATTGCAGAAACCTAATACTTTTTCTTTTAGGCGTATTACCTCAATCAAACGGAACTATCCAACATGGAGACTTTACGGGTATTTAAAGAAACAACTGACCAATTTGTGCAAGACTATCCAGACTTCTTTGGGGCGAAATACATTTATGCACCACACCGTTTCAACTCTCCTGCCGATATTGGTCGCATGTAGGTATCATGAGTTTAGGCTATATAGGCTCTTAAACTGTCAATGCCATTACTTTGTCCAAAGGATGACCGACTCGATTGAAATGAAGGCAATGTTTCCAACGTATTTTGCTGGATTTGACTTGGTGGGGCAAGAGGACAAAGGTTCCCCTTTGTTAGCTTTCCTTCCTGAACTACTGAACGCAACCGAGCAAGGAGTCAAGTTCTTTTTCCATGCAGGAGAAACTAGTGTCGTAACATACAAATCATAATCGGAAAGGAAGATGCGGAAACTGCAAGTAATTCTTTTTACAGATTGGAGGGGCACAAAAATAGACGAAAATCTGTTTGATGCTGTGCTTCTAAATACTACGAGGATTGGACATGGGTATGCCCTCTACAGTCATCCTTATCTGTATGATAAGGCTAAGCAAAACAAAATAGCAATTGAAGTCTGCCCAATTTCGAACCAAGTAAGTGGAATTGTTTTAATAGGAAGAGGTAGTAGACTGGAATAACATTTTCTCTGTAGATTTTAGGTCTAGTAAAGGACGTTAGGAACCACCCGGCATTCAATTACATGAGAGAGGACTTTCCAATTGTAGTAGCTAGCGATGGTGCTGGTATTTACGGAATGACACCTTTGTCCCACGACTTTTACATAGCTTTCATGTCCATGGGAGGGAAACGAGCCGACCTTAGGTTCCTCAAAAAATTGGCTTTGAATTCTATAGAGTAAGTGCACAAGCTACCGGGCGTCACAGAGTTAGTATGACCGTGCGTTACATATAATTTAATGCAGGTACAGTGCCATGACCGCGCAAGAAAAAGTGAATGCCACTGCACTGTGGGAAGCAAAATGGGACATATTCCTGGATGAAGTTCTCAACCAGTTTTCAAACCAAAAGCATGATTTACTAGAAAACGATATCATAGACTCGAATTAATACGGTAATTTGTACTCAATTTATTGGGCGGAAAAGTGACGGATGTATAAACGTTAGTTGTATCAGATAACCAAACTCTCCCTACAAACACACCACCATCACTTCATCCTTTAGTTAAATATAGATCGTCAGACAAGACAAGATGACGACAAAACTAATTTGCTGTTCTCATGTGACTCCTATTCAATTGCACTTTCAATACAAAATACCTGGGCGCGTTAGTACCAAAAATATTGAGTGTTGATGGTACAAAAGTTAGAGGAAACCAAACCTGCCTAACATCACTAAATAAATACTACAACCTAACATGCTAGATTACAAATTAAAGTGATCTTTTTCATGATACAAAAATAGTTTTCCCGTACTTGAATCAATTGGAAAGAACCTGTTGAACCGAAATTTAAAAATTGCACTCACAAGCGCAGCTATTGTTAAGAAGCCAAGTGGAGAGTTCCAGTTCCATAGAGTGCACGAAGGAGATTGCAGCAAACTCAAGAGTCTACCTTCTTCGGTCTCCTTCGAGCCTGGAGTCTCCCAGTGAAGACAGTATTGGACTCTTCTACAAACTCGGCCATAGCTTCGGCAATACCTTGATCTATGTTCGTTAATGCATTCCCGTTGCTGGATTCCCCGCCTTCAAACCCTTCATCTCGAGCCTGTTGAGCTAATAGGTGTCTAAAGGCCTCGTCCCTTGATTCTGCAGACAGTGCAGCAACAAAAACCTCTTCCTTATCAGCGTCAGGACATCTACTTCGCATGATTCTCATCCCCCTTGGATAACTGCTATCAAGGTCAACTTCTCTGCTCACTTTTCGTAACTGTTTACTGATCAAGTTCTCTGATTCCACAGAGTAAAGTTGCTCGTAATTTATGTCCAGGTTTTGATAACTCAGCTGAAAATTTAGCAAAAACGTTTATTGAGTTAGGCTCAATTGCTTAAAACAAAGTGTTGACACTTACCAGCGCCAATACGGCATAAAACGAACGAGCAGTTTCAGTTCGATCGAAGCTTTTCATGTGATGAAAAATGTGCTTTAAAGGGACCCATGAATTTCCTCCTAAGCTGAATTGACTTCCATCAAAAGAGCTTCTTGTGGAAGGTGATGTAACAAAATTGTCCATTGAGTCCGCATCAAAACTCTGACACCTCACAGGGGATGCCGACGCCGGAGACAGAAATTGAAATTCGTCACTGTTGTTGTTATTGTTGGTACTAGTCTGGTCCAATTCAGAACTTTCCTTGGCCGTGACTTCTAGCACATCCCTTTCGTATTTGCGAATATCAAATTCGTCTTTCTTCGCCTCTGCCTCCAAAATTCTCTTCATTTTGTTTTCAAAGTTTGTCACATGTTGAAAAAACTCGGGAGTATTTTCCGCCATCTGTATTTTTTTAAAATTTAAGTATGGGTCATAAACTCTCACCACAACACCATTGAGTATAAATTCAAATCTTACCAAAGGGACTTTCGCAAATTTTGGAACGATCTTTTTTTGAAGTTCGGTAATCATATTTCGAAACGTAGCTCTACTTTCTGCAAATGACTTTTCCTTTGACTGTTCAAGAATTGGTAGCATGCTGTTTAAGTACGTTTCGCACTCTTCTCGACAGGTTTTGACAAAGGTATTGTAAATTTCACCCAGATTAAGAGCGACGGGGTGGAGTCCATTTACCGGTTTCGAATTTTGTGATATCACAGCCACATCTGCCCCTAAATTATAAACTGATGTTGTATGCAACTCTTGGGAATAAAAAACCAATTGCGGTACCTGTTTCTGCTTCCTTCTTGTCCACCGAAACATTGTTCTTTGTAAAAATTTGAGATATGCGGTTCACAGTTCTATTAAATGCGGCAGACAAATCTGTTTTTGACAGCCCAAACGTAAACGGCAGGTAGTGAAGATCATTTATACACTCTTGAATGGTGGCTTGGTCTTCAGCGGGGAACGACGTAGCAGTAGTCATTGGAAATTCTTGCGAGAGAGCGAATGACACTGAAAATTCTGGAACCTTTTCCGCTAACACTGGTTCCATACCGCTACCACCCTCCCCGAGAGAGGATCCATGTCCATCCTGCAGCAGGACAAATTCTTTTGCTTTCTTCAACGGTATGTTGTCTTCATCATACAACTTTCGTTTAGTTACACGGACACATTTTTCTAATAACGGTAGAGGGTACTCGTTATTATCCCCCGGACCAAAATGCCCTGCTGTTTTTAAGCTTTCGTATTCTTCATTACACGAAACTAAAAATGGAGGTACAACTAATCCATTTTTATGTTTCTTTTTCACCGGTTGGTCATTCTAAACAAAAATAACAAGGTCGTATTATTTTGTTGAAAGAAGCTCAACCCATGAACAATACCTCGTCACATTCGAGAGCCCTTTTCTGGGAGGACGTAGCCTCTTCCGTCCCAGGAAGGGAAAGATCCGTGGTAGCGTTATCACCATTTAATGGGGCTTCAGGGTCAGCAGTATTCTGATTGGAGTCACTCACAGCAGTCTCCACAGGAGCTGCGTCAGAAGCACCATTATTCGTTTCGGGTCCTAAAGCAAGCACACGCTTTAGAGTTATGTAAAGTTATATACTTGTTTGTAATTTACCATCGCCCGTATCAGGTACACCTTCACCATCACTCGGTCCTGCAGTATCTGTTCCAGCTGCAGCCATATCGCTATCATTATTGGTAGTCTCAGCGGGACACGCTTGCCCCCCTGCACCTTCGCTATTTTCAATAGTACTTTCCTGGCCCCCTTCAACTGACTTAGACGTTTCATTGTCTGCGGTTGGTTCAGGTTCAGAATTGGCTTTATTCCTGGCTGATCGTCGGGTTTCCTCTGATCCACTTTCCTCTGTTCTTGCCTTTTTCTTTTCGATCCAGGCCTTTTTCCTACACAACAAAATCAAATAATGTAAATCTGACGCTACGCACAAACTCCATTCTAAGCCTACGTTCGAGTGCACTGATCCAACAGTGTTTGGACATCCTTCACCAACGTGTCCACTTGGGAAAAGTAGATCTTGGCAGCTCCCGACAGCAAAAGACTAACTTCTGGTAAGTCAATACTTGACCCATCGATCTCCTCCACATGGTGAACAAAACCTTCAAACGCCTTAGAAAGAAAAAATGGTTGAAGTATTTCATAAGGGTCATCAAGTAAGTAAGTAACTTGTTACCTCTTGAAGATCAGGATCAAAGGGCTCGCGGACTTTTTTCAACTGTAATACAGTACTTCGAATTTCCGGGCACAACATGGGCTTGGGCTTGGTTTTGGTTGGAAATAACTTCCGGTTTGAAGAAGAGGATTCATCTTGGCTGCTCCTCCCTTGACGTTCTGTCCCACTGCCTTCTTGGGAACCTTCTCGGCGAATCATGATAATTATTACTCGACTATCACTCACTACTTTTGCACAACGTCTGTGATACACAATAATCAATAAACTAGATCCTTGATGTACAATAATTATTATTGTCCAGTCACTTTGAATAGTCTAGGAAAAGGTGCATGTCCCCTACCCACCCTGGCTAACATAATAAATATCAATAATACGTATCCTTCTTGAGCCAAGTGACTGAGTCAAGTGGCGAGACCAACAATGCTCGAATGTCATATCCTCGCCAGCTGCAATGACAAAAACAACAAGAAAAAACGTCATTGTTTGATGGACAATGGTTTCTTCACCACATCACTGTCTCCGGGCGTACGAACATGTTAAAGGACTCTTTAAAATATCGGCCACCACCATAAATGGAAGCAAGTTCAGTAAGCTTTGTACATACCTAAGGACAATCGTCTTATCAGGCCTCCACCGTAATCTTTCCAGTACCATCGCCCCCAACCATTCGTCTCCTCCTCAGTGGAATTGAGCCAGTGTTTAATGATTCCTTTTTTTTTTTTCGTAAATAGACTTTATCTACATCACCGTCCCTGACGGAGCCAGATAAGACAGTGGACTGAGCAGATAATTGCTCAGGATTGTAGGGTTGAAGTAGAGGGAGGGTGTTTATTTAATGTTTTCAATTTTTTAAATAATTTAATTTTTTTTTTAACTCAGAAAATGAGTTGTTCTATGATGTGAACCAAATGCAAATGAGAAGGGGTTCCCTCTAAAACTCTGCCTCAGCCAGCAAAGAACAGCACAGCACGGAGGAGTGCACCGTTTGGGAAATAGACCATCATCATCATCATCATCATCATCGTGCATGCCAATAGCCCAAAAGGTGAGTCTCCCCTTGCCCCCGGCCTCCTTATTCTCATCATCATACACCAAAGTCAAATGAGTGAATGGAGGCCGAATCGTTTTGCAATGCTTTTTCTTTCACTGCCACTCAATCAAACCAACAACGGTTTTTTGTCTCTCGCCCTCGCCTCGCCAGCAGCAGCAGCGTTCCTTTGTTTCATGAGAATGCAGTGATTTTTAACCTAATGTTCAGAAATAAATAGCTCGACACTGCTACAAGGGTACTTAGGTGGGACTTATAGTGACTCTTTGGTTTATTTTTTGGCACCGTGTTTTTGAATTCAGTGTTTGAGACATTAAGGTCTGAAAAAGATGGGATTTTTTGGTTGGCAGCAAACAAAGACTATATGTATCGTTGATGATGAAGGACTTCTGTGCCCTTCCGGGGGGTAAAATGTAGGTGGATTTTAGAGAATACTGGAACAATACAAGCTTAGAATAATAAAGCCGTGTCATAAAATTGTACGTTTTTACAATAATTAGTACATTGCTGCCATATTGATTTGAACTGCTTGCATATTATTATTGCCTGTGCAAGCTTTGTTGAGAGTAAAGAGACTATGAAACCCACAGAGGTGTTGCAGATAAAAAGGCAAGACGTTATATAACTATTTTTAAAAGGCATTCTTAAATTTCACTGTCAAGTCCAGTCTATTCGATGAGCCTAATTCATAATAGGTACATAAGTTTGCTTGCAATATAAGGTATTCACATCAGTCGGTTGCAATATGTTGGCGGTGACGTATCTTACAAATCACATTTTCTTCCATAGTTCTAATTTCTAATTCATAATTTCATGGCTTTTTGATCCTAGATTAATAAGCTTATTTTTTCGCATATAGCGTGCATTGTACCGTGAACCGAAAATACTTTTTTTTTCATATAATACTTATCATGGCGAGTGCGGGGTGCACTTCATACAACTATTGACACCCTTTATACTTAAATATCACTTTAGGTTATACGTTTGACTATAAGAAGTTATAATATTTGTGTGGAAAATACTGGAAAGTGAAGAGAGCGGAGGCGAGGTGGCGGTAACTTGCTGAAAATACTAGAGAAGACAAGATGTATCAGCCTGAGCAAAACGTACAACTGCAGCCCCTTCTCGGCATGCTATGAAGGAAGTGACCGGTAGTAAGGGCCAGAAGTGGTGAAGCCTTTCAAATTACAAAAATCTGAAAATAGAAGGAGAAAAAAATCATTAGTTAGCATGTCTTGAGAAAAAGTTTAGATTTTACAACCAAATATCTACGTCTAAAACAAAAAATTGTTGAATCTATAGATGCATCATGGGTCAACTTTGTTAAATGTTTAGATACTTAAAGAAACAAGACAAGACCAAGGGGTTTTCTTTGAAACCACTAGCCCTGGGTTGCAACAACCAAAATCAAAAATCAAAGCACCGTTGTATGGATCTATAAATTCGATTAATTGACAGATTGGCCAATGCCCAAAAATTCTTTCGCTTTTACCTCCTGCGACAGATGCATGATGCATTCATTCATTAAGAAATAGCAGCTTAAGAGATGTCAGTTTAGAGATAGGTAGAGAAATTGAGATTTGAGGAAGATGTAGAGAATGTTAGTAAGATTAATCCGGTTAAGATGATTGACTTGATTGTCGTTTAAAAAATATTTTCTTAACATGATTTCAACGGACCTATTGTAATCACTTTGTCGTAAAAGTCCCAAACTGCAGTCATATGGAACGCCATGTTCGTGAGCACAACAATATACTCGAGCAACGCAAATATCGTGTACACTGCAAGCAATAGAAATTCCATGATTAAAACTTTTCAAAATACACAAACGCCTCATTGTTTTTTTAAAAATGATACTTACTTCCTTCTTCACAGTGGGCATTGTGTCGAACAAATGTATATGCTGCTAGAGCAAAGCTGACCAGGTTGACGACTACCAACGTAGTTTTCATACGGAGACTCTTGTGCTCAAGTACTGTTGCAGGAATGTTTCGGCAACGGTGAAGCAGGAGACACATTATCACCATATAAAGCTCTGATGATGCAATGAATAGAATGAAGCAGTTTTGGTGGACGCCTACAGCAAAAACATAACAAAACAACATTAATTTGAGATTCATCTTACAAAATTGATTCTTGAGATAATGAACAGGAGCTCACTGTAATTGTCCTTGGAAGAAACGTAGGTTAGCCCAACCAGTCCTAGGTTTTCCATAACGTTCAGAATACAAGCCGTCATTGCCCAGCAGATGTGTCTAGCGAAAACGATGGACTTGAGGTAGCGATAGTACATCCCTGCAACAACAAATCGTGGCGCCGTATGAAGGGCTATGCACACCCTCCACACCGTCTGACCCAAGGAAAACCCTCCCATCGCAGCCGACAAGGAGGGGAGGTAGTTCCGCACCTACAAACAAAAACGAATCAAACTGACAATCATGTCAAGGGCTGTTGTTGTTATCATCATACCCCGCAGTGTGTGTACGTTGCTGACTCCAGGTCGGTGAAAATTGCCCAAAAGACGATGAATATGAACCCTCCCAGCGGCAAGGACACCGTGACTCTCGCCAAGTTTCTGAACGGAACCTTGTACCTCATTTCGAAGGCGGTGACGACGACGACGACGATGAGGGGACCCTCCTGTCAAAAATCAATCCCATCCCCCCTGAACCCCAAATCCAAATCCCAATCACTTTTTGATTGATCGATTTGACCCACTGTGAATCAGGTGGTGGAGAGACCCGACTCTGAGACGAGTGAGGCGACATGAGTTTCAGAAGGAAGAGCGGCAGATTGAAACCCTCTTCACTTTTTCCATCGAAAAAGAAAGAAGAAAGAAGAAAGGGAGCAGGAGCAAAGCGACATTTTTATTTGTCTTTGTCATCATCAAGTCACGTCCGCACAGAATAACCGCCTTGTTGAAGAACCTCTGTTCAACCTGTGACCTACGAGTCGTCACAAGTCCTTTGAGGTCCTTTTCTACAAGAGTCGTGTCTCGTCTCTCTCAATTGCATGGGGAGGAGGGTAGAGGGGTTGCCGGCTTGAAGGTGAGGATGGTCAAGTCTCCCACGACGTCGTCCCTTTCCTTTTTTGGTGCACGTCGTTGGTAAGTTGAGGAGCCCATTCCAAGTAGCAGAGGGGAGGAGGGTCACGATGGACAAGGATAATTTTGAAGAGTGGGCGCCGGACGATGAGTGCGATGCCCTCAATGATGAAACCTTTGGAGATGAGGGAGGAGGTGAGGAACAGTCTTTGTACAAGGGCCGATGTCATGTGAGTCGTTGTATAATTTTTAAAAAATCCTGTAGAGTACTGCTGGGAGCAGAACCAGACCATGGGGGATGACATCGGGGGGGACAAGGGGAAACCGAATGGAAAATCGGAACAATTTGAGCTTCCTCACCATGAAGTTGTAAGTAACCCATATTTTGTCATGTGTTTCCCTGCCCCTGTCACCTCGTTTGATTGTGTCTTTTTTTTGTTTAGCCTCGTTCCATGTTCAACCATCCTGAAGGGCATTATAACTATCTGACTGGAACCAGCGATGGCAGTATCCCTGGCCTAAAGCCTTCACAGTTACATGATTTCGAAGCCGCTCTGGAAGCAAGTATTTCACGCTTGGTTATGGATGATCTTGATGAAGATGATGTTGAGACTGCAAAGTCCCAATTGTTGAGACTTGGAGGTGGAGGTGCCGGGACAAGCTTAAATACCTACTTTATGCCCCCTCAGGTTCCTTCTTACACCTTGATTCGTGTCGTAAAACAGACTCATGGTTTTTAATGGTGTGTTATTCTTTTACATTTCAAGGTGGCAAATAGACATCTTCAATGGCAGCCAAAGGAGTTGGCTGGAGAAGGTTCTTCCTTATTTGGTTCAGTGTGGTCGATGCATCCCACAGGTACTGATACGGCCAAAACGAGTGCTGCAGCCTCTCGTGGCGTTCCAACTGGGGAGATAAAAGGGATGTCTCAGTCAGGTGCAATAAGATGAACTATTATTGGCGCTTTGAATCATTTCTAAATTTGGGGTTTTCAACAGAATTGTTGTTGAAGAAGCATGCTATCGACAGGATGATGGAAAAAAAAGTACCTCCTGATTCGGCTGACGTGAGCAGATTTGTACATCCTATTCCAATGTCGCCTCCGAAAAAGCCAGTAAGGCCCTTTCAACTCTTTTGTTAATATCAGTCGTAAAGCACAGTTTTATTATTTTGTCCAGGTGTTTAAAACGGTGGAGGAAATAGAACGAGAACTTTTAGAGGGGACAGAAAGTGTCGAAGGTACAAACCACAGCGTTCCAGCTCCAGACAATAACATCGTGAATCATGCACCTGGACCACGTATCCTAACCGCTGAGGAGTTGGAAAGAGATTTAATGGAGTCTGCTCAACCACAGCGGTCATTTCATCAAGTGGCACCGTTGCAAGATTTTCCGAACCAACCTGGAGCCCCGTCTTCTGAACAAATAGTTAGGCATATGGTACCTGGAAGCCCTATCGTACCTGTTCCACCTATGCGGTTCCCTCCACCAGTTAATATGAATCCATTATTACTACAACGACTACAGTCCCAGCATCCATATTTACCACCAGCGATGGCGCAACGAATGATGGTAGACGCACAACTGCATCATCCACGACATCCAGGTGCTGGTGCACAATTTGCAATTCAACAACATCAACATCTGAGAATGATGCAAATGAATCCACAACTGAGGGGACCCATGATGATGCCTATTCCCATGATGTCCCAAGTTCGTCCTGGTTTTGGTGTTCCACATCCGCATCATCTTCTACCCGGGCAGATGCACATGCTTCGAAATATGAGGCCGGGGGATCCTTATGCGGGTCTTATGAATGAGAAAGACAAACAACGCCTGCGAAATATTGCAATAATCCAGCTTCAAAATGATCATCCTTATCCAACGGATTACTACTCCTTGGTATGATCTTTAATTTTTTTTTTCAAATGCAAAAGCTAATTTGGTTTAATTTTGCAGATGTTCAAAGCTAAACGCTCAAGTGACCCAAAGCATACACAAGGCTGTCTATTAAAGCTGTTTCCGCATAGATCGGATGATAATGCATCGAAAAATAATTATCAGCCAGCACATTTTGAAAACTCTTTGGGTAAACTGCAGGTTCGTCAAATATAATCATTCTATTTTTTGGAAATCGATTGAATGGTCACAATCTGTTGTAGGCCGTAAGTGCACTAGCTCCAAAGAAAGCCATTGACACTGTTATTCGTGTGGTGGATTCCGGTACATCCAATCGAAAAGGAGTAAAGGCATATCGGTATCTTCTCTTAGAAATTGAAAAGGTAATCGAGGTTCACTTATGAGTGTTATTTGATTAATAATACTTGGAATATTTTCAGTTGTACGAAATCCTTTTAAAAATCCAAGAGGCACAAATTAGGCAAGGCTTTTTACACAATGCAGACGAGTCTACAATTCTTCAAAAGAACGAAAATGAAGACAAGGTGAAACGAATTTTGAATTCTCCAGAA
>JAQIWU010001571.1:0-15762 GCA_034696445.1 Isotomiella minor
GTATTTTAGAATTACTCGTTCATTAACACTTGGAGTCACGCTCACTCTGGAATTTGTTATAAAGTTTCTCTGATTGTGTATTATGCCCTTCAGGTACGTCACAATGGGAATAAACTTGGGCAATCTTGCAGCATTAAGAACATTTCGAGTTCTTCGAGCATTGAAAACTGTCGCCATTATCCCCGGTGAGATATTTCATGATTTTTGACACTCTGTTTAGTTCAGTGTGTAGAATTGTAAACTTTTGTTTTGGGTAAGGTTTGAAAACCATCGTGGGAGCCGTCATTGAATCCGTGAAGAATCTAAGGGACGTAATCATTCTTACGCTATTCTCACTCACTGTTTTTGCCCTTATGGGTCTCCAATTGTACATGGGGATTTTGACGCAAAAATGCATTCTGAGTATGCCCGATGAGATTTACTTTGACGAGACTGAGAAGAACTTTGTGTGGCAGACGTGGCATGCAAATAAGAGTAAAAAATGCTTTCTCGCACCTTTGGAACACGTTTTAGTGTGGTCATTTTTTAGGCAATTGGTACAGGGAAGATCCGGAGAAAGACTATCCGCTTTGTGGCAACTCTACTGGAGCCGGGTATGCCAATGTATCTAACTTGCAGCCAGTGTGCAAAAAACTAATTTCTGTTCATGCAACTAGAACTTGTCCAAAGAATTTCACTTGTATGCAAGGATTTGGGAATAATCCTGACTACGATTACACCAGCTATGATTCCTTTGGTTGGGCGTTTCTTTCAGCTTTTAGACTCATGACTCAAGACTATTGGGAAAGTTTGTATCAACAGGTAGCAAAAAGAATCCATTGGACAAGAGGAATGTAGTATTCCATGGCTTTCATTGAATGACCTAGACACTTCGGGCAGCTGGACCATGGCACATGCTGTTCTTCATATTAATAATATTCCTGGGTTCCTACTATTTGGTGAATCTCATACTCGCAATCGTTGCAATGTCCTATGATGAATTGCGGAAACAAGCTGAAGATGATCAAATGGCCCAAGATGCTGAGGAGGAGGCCATGAGAGAGGGTAATTTTAATTTGTACACAATTCTTCCACGAATACCACTGCATGGCATTCCTCTACATGAGCAGAAGAGTTGGAACGAGGTAGATCAAGAGCTGCCAAAGCTGCAGCAAGGGCCGAAGCTGCCAATGTACCTCCAATGTCAAAGTCACCAGTACCTCCGAGATTTTCTCACCGAGCTTCAGTCTGGACAGAAGAGCATAGAGTAGATGACCTTCTAAAAGGTGAAAGTGGAGATGACGCATTAGTGGACTCAAAAGTGAACTTACACCCAGGCGTACTGTATTGCCCTAATCCAGGCGATGTAAGAATAGTTGTAAGGGTAACATGCATCGCAAATTGCAAACTTTTGTTTGACGATCTTATAAATAGTCAGTAACTAGTCTGCCAGGGAGTTCATGTAATGGAAGTCGAGCGTCCCATAGCTATCCTGATGCCGTTGACGAAAAGCATCCTCTGATTTTGGCAACTTACTTGGATGCTCAAGAACATCTGCCATATGCGGACGATTCCGCAGCTGCAACTCCCATTTCGGAAGAAGATGGTGCGATGCTGGTCCCATTCACGGACAATTGTAACTCCAGGCACTCTACCCGTTCTCCATACTTCGATTTAGGTCTCATCACTATTTCTTTTGTAAAATTCTTAATTGACCCCCGATACTATAATAGGACGCATGTCACGCCATTCTTCATACAATTCTCATGCCTCATGCGTCACTTACAATTCCCACGACGTCTTGAACAAACAAGGAAGTGTTCCTTTGACACAAAAGCCCAGGAAGACTTGCCTAAGAAAGGAGGATGACAAGGTGCTCCACAAGTGATTATTTCAGGTTTTGGTAGTACTGATTGCTACTTTACTCACAGGAAAGGGATGGCTTGGAGCTACTTTTGGGAGTTAAGCCTTCATATGACAATGACCGGAGAGGAAGTCGTTTTTCCACTCGCTTCCGAGCCCCTTCAGTCAATGTGGATATGCATGGTATGTTAAGGCTTTTCTTAATTAATGCAGAGACTATTGCTTATTGCACCCTTGTTCAGACGTACTGGTGCTATCGGAGATAATCGACCAGGCCTCAGCACCACCGAGAAGAAGAAGCCATATGGAGGATAATGTCCATGGCAGACATTTGCTGAAGCAGAAGCTAATTGAAGGCTGTTTCCGATTCATAGACATATTTTGTGTATGGAACTGCGGTTTTCCCTGGAGTGTGTTTAAAAGGATGGTGGCATTCATTGTTTTCGACCCTTTCTGCGAGCTTTTCATCATACTTGCCATCGTCGTCAATACAATTTTCATGGCTTTGGATCACTACGGATTGGAGGAAAACATTGCTTTGCATGGCACACTAAAAACCGGAAATCGGGTACAGTCAAGCAAAATATTTCATAAGAGATCTGATTGCATAATGTAAACAAGTTCTTTTTGTGACAGATTTTCACGAGCATTTTCACAGTCGAATGCTTGATGAAGTTGATAGCCATGAGTCCCAAATTTTACTTTCAAAACGGTTGGAACATCTTTGATGGTGGGTGAAGTGAAGCCTAATCAAAAAATTAAAAACTTTCAACCAATCTTGCTGTGCATAGGAATTATTGTTGGACTTTCCCTCTTGGAAATGATGTTCGAGGACGCAGGGATGCCAGGTAAGAAAAATGTGTAAATGTTTCGGCCTTTTCTCACAGTGCCCCCTCTTTAAGGTATTTCGGCATTCAGGAGCTTCCGTTTGGTAAGAAACACAACCTAGTTATTAGATGATGCGCTGAAACCTAATTGATAATATTTGTTGATAAGCTGAGAGTCTTGAAGCTGGCAAAATCATGGCCAACTTTGAATCTTTTGATTTCCATAATGGGCAAAACGATGGGGGATCTTGGAAATCTAGTCTTTGTTCTAATAATTATCATTTTCATATTTGCCGTAATGGGAATGCAGTTGTTTGCTAAAAACTACTTTGGTAAGATTGTCGACTTTCTAAAATTGAGAAGGTCTTATTCTATGACCTGGTGACTTTTAGACAAAACCCACCTATTCCCTGGGAAAGAGTTACCCCGGTGGAATTTCACTGACTTTGGACATTCGTTTATGATCATTTTCCGTGTCCTTTGTGGAGAATGGATAGAGTCGATGTGGGACTGCATGTTGGTGACTGGACCTGCATGTATTCCCTTCTTTCTTGCAACTGTGGTCATCGGAAATCTTGTGGTACGCCAATTAGCGTTTGGCAGTGACATTCTTAAACTACACTTGGTTTTGTGTACAGGTTCTCAACCTCTTCTTGGCACTGTTACTCAGTAGCTTCGGAGCTTCTAGTCTATCCCAGCCTGTAGCGGATGCGGACACAAACAAGCTTGCCGAAGCCTTTGCTAGAATCGGAAGATTTATCAAATGGATAAAAAATCAGTTTGGAAATATGGGGGAATGTATTTGCTACATTGTGGCAGATTGCAAAGACAGAACTGTTCGCAGGGTTAGGAACACTCTTCATCTCGAACCTCGCCCCTTCAACGAGGATGCGCCAAAGGGAAATGGCAGTGCGACTGATGCCAGCAGTGTTAAGGGTACAATATGCAATAATTACCATACTGTTCTCACATATGAAAACGTCAATACGCTCCATACAGAGTCCGTACGGGTGAAACCAAGGTTGGCAGACACGGCACGATTGGTGATGAAGACTAAACAACTGGTCAATAATCTACAAAGGTTAAAAGCAACAGCAAATCTTGGTGGTAAAGAGGACACAAAGGACAGCAATGAGGCGGACGATGGAATCAGCATGAAGTCGTACGGTTCCCATACCCATTTTCACACCGCTGATGGTAAATGTCCTAAAAAGTTAGAGGCAGAAGCAGCAGCAGTACATGTGGAAGTGGTCCACGTTGTTCAAGGGAAAGAGGACTGTACAACAAATGAATGTGAGACTGAGGAGGACGAAGATAGCATGGATTTTGACAACGAGGATGATGTCAAAGAGGAAGAAGATGAATCCAGAAGAGATGATGAGGATGATGATGAATGGGTGGAGGGAGACATCGACGATGATTACACGGAAGAAGATGAAATTAAGCCTAAACGATCTCACAGTTCTCAAAAGCATGAGGAGGAAGAAGAATCCCCCATTGACTGCTTTCTACCTGAATTTTATGAACGTTTCCCAATCTTTTCGTTGGAAGGAACGAAACTAGGGGTTATTTGGGGAAAGATTCGGCTGAAGACATTCAGACTCGTTGAAAACAAATATTTTGAAACAGCCATCATCACAATGATTTTACTCAGTTCAATGGCTTTGGTGAGACAAGTAATTAACATTCTGCAAAAAAAGTAGTCACCGACATGTGCATATCATCTAGGCTCTGGAAGATGTGCACCTGTCTTCAAATCCGATTCTCACCGACATTTTGTATGCTGAATTTGTATTCTACGAATAGAAGTTGTGCTTAATCTAATTAATTTCAAGGTACCACATGGACCGCATCTTTACCGTCATCTTTTTCTTTGAGGCAAGTTGAGACACACTTGTTGTCCGTATCATTATCATTTGTGTAACGTCCATTACTATTTTATAAAGATGGTAGTGAAGTGGCTCGCCATGGGGTTCTTGGCCTACTTTACCAATGCCTGGTGCTGGCTGGATTTTGTAATTGTGATGGTTTCAGTGATCAATTACATTGCAGCATTGGCAGGCTTTGGAGGAGTCCAAGCCTTCAAAACTATGAGAACCTTGAGAGCACTACGCCCTTTGAGAGCCATGTCTCGTATGCAGGGAATGAGGGTGTGATAAAAATTCAACTGTTATGTTTGAGGAGGAATGTCCTATGACAAAACAATTTAATTCCAGATTGTGGTGAATGCGTTGATTCAAGCGATTCCAAGCATTTTTAATGTGCTTTTAGTCTGCTTAATTTTTTGGCTCATTTTTGCCATAATGGGGGTTCAGTTATTCAATGGAAAATTTCATAAGGTAAGGTAACGATGTATTAGAATTGTTGTCGACGTTCAAGTCTTGGCCCCTTCAGTGTATAGATCCTATCGATGGCAGTCGACCGGATTTCCGATTCATTCCTTCCAAGAAAGAATGCGTTGAAAGCAACTTCACTTGGCAGAATTCAGTCATGAATTTTGTAATGCAATACTGCAACATAACATTTGCACCCATGATTAACATTTTACTATTTTTGTCTATAGGACCACGTAGGGAATGCGTACTTGTGTCTGTTTCAAGTTGCTACTTTTAAAGGATGGCTGCCTATAATGAATGACGGTAAAGAATAAACAGAATTAAAACGGATTCTTTACTAATTTCTTTATTAATGAAGCGATTGACTCACGCGAATTAAACTTCCAGCCGCACCGTGAGATTAATTTCGTCATGTATGTGTAAGTGTGTACTACAATTACATATGCTCTGTGACAAACATAATTCTTTTACTCTGTAACTGCGTAGGTACTTCGTGGTATTCATCATCTTTGGATCGTTCTTCACTCTCAACTTATTCATCGGTGTTATCATCGACAATTTCAATGAGCAGAAGAAAAAAGTAAGCCGACATTTTTATAGCACAAGGGTAAAATTGTTCTATGCAATGGTAATTTCAGTCAGGGGGCAGCATGGAAATGTTTATGACCGAAGATCAAAAGTAGACACTGAACTCTTTTAGCTATTTTTGACTCTTTAATTGGTGAGTCTATGTTTGTAGGAAGTACTACGCAGCAATGAAAAAGATGGGGAACAAAAAACCTCTAAAGGCTATTCCACGTCCTTCCGTAAGGATCATCATCATCGGTATTCTCTCGAGTCAAACAATACTTTAATTGAGAATTGCTCTGGTTTTAATATTAGTGGCGACCACAGGCAATGGTGTTTGAAATAGTAATGGACAAGCATTTCGACATGGTCATAATGATTTTCATAGGATTGAACATGGTAAGGTTTGAACTTAAGTTGCGCATACTTCAAGTGGTGATGTTTTTTCTGATATTACGATAAGCTTACGATGACGTTAGATCATTATCACCAAACCTCGGTAACTTTCACCTTTCGTCCACAGTTTAGCTTGATTTGATCTCACTGCAAATGTTTGTCTTCTCTTGATTCTATGTAGGCTTGGGATGAGGCTTTAGGAATTTTGAATGCAATATTTATAGCAATCTTTACAGCGGAATGTGGGATGAAAATATTTGCTCTGAGATATCACTACTTTGTGGGTATGTTGCCGTTGGGGGTTTGTACCAACCAAGGTGTGACATATAAGGTACTTTTTGTAATTTTTTCAGAACCCTGGAACCTGTTTGATTTTATAGTTGTAATGCTGAGCATTGCCGGTATGTGGAGAAAGTAAAAAATCAATCCGTTTTAAAACTACGTTGTCTCATCTTTCCCCAGGCATCATGCTGAGTGACATAATTGCCAAATATTTTGTGTCGCCTACACTTCTAAGAGTGGTCAGAGTGGCGAAAGTCGGGTATGCGAACTTTCTTCCAAATTGATTTCAAACGTAATCCTTCTTTTTCAGGCGAGTGCTTCGTTTGGTGAAAGGTGCCAAAGGGATTCGAACCCTACTTTTTGCATTGGCCATGTCACTTCCTGCACTCTTCAACATTTGTCTCTTACTCTTCCTCGTCATGTTTATCTATGCCATTTTTGGAATGTCATTTTTTATGAACGTGAAATTGAGGGATGGGCTCGACTCCGTCTACAATTTCCAGACCTTTGGACAGTCTATAATCCTCCTGTTTCAAATGTCCACATCTGCAGGTTGGGATGGGGTCCTGGCAGGCATAATCAATGAAAATGATTGTGACAAACCTAATCCCGAGCTGGGAACTGCAGGGTATGCACTTTTTTTAGTGAAAGTGGCAGGGCTAAAGAATCTTAATGCTTAATTTTAGAACATGTGGCAGCACTTCTGTGGGAATTACCTACTTGTTAAGCTACCTTGTCATCAGTTTTCTGATTGTGATCAATATGTACATTGCTGTTATTTTGGAAAACTACTCTCAAGCCGCGGAAGAGGTACAGGAAGGGTTGACTGACGATGACTACGACATGTATTATGAGATCTGGGCCCAATTTGATCCTGTAAAATTACATAACAATTTCTCACAATGAGATAAGGAAAGTTTATGAGACACTCTTGATAACTTGTTGTAGGATGGAACGCAGTACATTCGACATGAACAATTGTCAGCTTTTCTTGACGTGTTGGAACCTCCATTGCAAATCCATCGACCAAACAAGTTTAAAATTATTTCGATGGACATTCCCATTTGCAAGGGAGATATGATGTACTGCGTGGACATTCTCGATGCTTTAACGCGAGACTTTTTCGCTAGGAAAGGTACATGACTTGATATGGCAATTTTTACACTTCCTAATAAATGTCTCGCTCTGCCCCTATAGGAAATATTATTGAATCAGCGGATGCAGAATTAGTTGACGTTCATCCCGGGATGATGGACAGGCCTGGGTACGAACCCGTGAGTTCCACACTTTGGCGACAGCGTGAGGAATATTGTGCTCGACTCATCCAGCATGCTTGGCGCAGACATAAAACTTATGTCAATGACGACGAACCCTGCGAGGGTCCTTCTGACACTCCTAGTTGTTTCGCTAAGATGGGGACTACCAGAGTCTCTCCAATCATGGAAGAAGCAGAAGTTGAGATAGAAAAAGTCCCATCTCCTTAGCCATCCTTGGCTTTTGAGAAACGATAATGATAACCCCCGACCCCATTGACCACTATCATTGGCAACTAAAGGACCAACCCGTTCCGTCGTTCAACTATTCCTATTTCTAAACGAACAATCTAAATTGATTCCAGGGAGCAAATATTGGAAACGTTGCCTTCCTTCATAATATTCCTCTCCGTAATCACCGTCTACTGTGATCGACTGATATTATCTTCTACAAATGAACATAGAATGGCTGTAGGCTGGCGTTGGCAAATAGGAAATTATTAGAAATCAAAATTGTTGCCTGTGCTTATAATGTACAAGTACTTTTTGGAAGATGAGCATGCAATCTTAATTGTAAGTTCATTGATATAAAGGCTAACATAGTTTCACGTTATTTTTTGGATTATATTGGTCTCGATCGTCTCATCACGTCATTTTTACAGCATACAGCGAAGTGCTTTTTGTCACTACATCGTAGACATCATTTCCTCCAATTGATCAGAGAAAGTTGCAGTGGTCCATACCGATTAATGCTGGAGATCAAACAAATATGGATTAGCGGAATGCAAATACTGGAGAAAACAAGCTAACCATATGGGCTCCGCCTCCTCCACCACCCTCTGCAGGTGGAATCTTTCCAAATAATTTCCCTGTCGTATATTTCCATCCAAGAATGAAGCCTCCAGCGTACCCTAATAATGTTACAACTACGGCTGCCATCCACATTAAAACTTGAGCGCATTTTGGTATAATTGGTGCTGCGACTTCTTCGACGTACTCCTCGTCCGCCCAGTCTACGTCGTCATCATAGACTAAAGACCCCTCCCATGCGGTGTCACTCACTCCTGTTGCGTTGGGTGCGAGTGAGGGAAGTCCAGGGAATCGTAGAGTGCTTTTTTTGGGTTCCGGTGTTGAAAGAAGTTTGCTATTCGCTACCTTCTTGCTGCCGTCCCCAATTGACATCTTAGTGTCGCCCATTTCTGGCTTCAATGCTGAGTTCGAGAGCGTCTAGGTTGTCGAAAACAAGTCGGATTGTTTGAACCGAATTTGAAGTCGACATTTAAGGTTGTGGTAGGAGACTTTCATTTTAAAATCACAAAATTAAACTCCCCTGTTAGCAACAATAATAATTGGCCAAAAATTAATTAGTCTCACAATACCCCATTGCCTCCAGATAGACAATTCATCATCGTCACATGAAAATTGGCTGTAATTATGCTCTAAACTAAAAACTTGACACCGTGTTGGGCCACTAATGACTAAATAGAGTGCCATAATGGATGTCTGAGAGTCGTTGTCCATGTTCCCTAAAGAATTCACTCCAAAAACAATTCCTTTTTCGCAGAACACAATATATTCACAATAACAAGGAACAGGGCAGCACAAAAGACTCATTCATTTACAATAAAAATTTGGGACACTGAATCAATAACAACATCGACAGAGGGGTGGTCTTCCGCAGCACTATTCTTCTGTCTAGATGATTCTGCTTTCTCTGCTTTCTTCTGGTCCATATCCTCCTTGGCCTTCTTTCGTTCGGGAGAGACCCTAAACTCTCCAGTTTTATTGAAGACAGGGTCCAGAAGTTCCACTGCCATCTCCCTTTCCCAGAAGAGGATGAGCTTCGTCATCACTGTCTCCCAAAGCTTGTCCGTCTCCTCTGACCGCGCAATCCTCTCTAAATGGAAGTGAACCTTTCCTTCCGACGATTTATGGTAAACCATAAAGTGGCACCACTTTCGTTCCGTTCTTTCTTACAGAAATAAGATTTGCATTGAAGGTGGGAACCCAGGACGTGAGCAGGGATGTTTACGATATCCTCGGCAAGGGTGACCGCGTTGGTTGGAGTCTCCGGATCCTTGTTGTGGTCGTGGTTGTATCTGACGGCGGCTATCAAGTCTTTACCAAATCTGTTGTCGAATGGAAAAAGGCTCCGTCAGATAAAGCATTTTTGACATCAAAGTAGCCATACCTGGACACATTCGTCTGTAGAAGGTCCCTATCTCTTTTTTCAAAAGAAGTATTCGAAATTAATCCATAAATCTTGGAATTTAGTCCACGTGTTGCATGATTTATGCAATCTATCTTCTCCACAATGACCCATCCCGGATAGACCACTTGTGATTGAATTTGTGCGTAGACTGAAGAGTCGGCATCCCCGACCAAGTATTTGTAGATCAGCCCATGGTCTTCCACGCTCCTCTGGAACCCCTCCACAATGATGCTTGCTTCCATTGCAGGGGCGGATCCTGTCCAATTCTTATGACAATTATGTGACGGCGGCTCAGCATTTTCCTGACTTGCGACGTCTTCACTTCCACCTGCCGTCACCAAATGTCGATCACAGACGGCGCATGTTCTAAGACGATGTCCAACGAAGAGGGGCTTCTTTGTGCGGGTTCCAATGATGATCCCAACGCCTGCATTTGCGGTGTAGGAATGGCCGTAAGAGCGCTTAGACCATCCTGCGTCCACTGTGACGCTAATGAGGGGGTAATCCGTATCATCCACGGTCACCACGTTCCCATCTTCAAGTGCCAGTCGTCTCTCCTCCTCTCCATTCTTCTTCATTTCTCTTATGACGGCTTCATCCAGCTCTTTGCCAATTCTATTCTCCGCTTGAATGTACGTATCCTTTGATATGACTGGGATTTCAAGGGAGCTGAACAGGGTTTTCACTGCAGTGTGACCAATTCCAGCGCAGAGGGCTCCGGAGGCGATGGCGTCTGCGGTGCTAAGTTGATGAGAGTCTCTGTCATCTTTGTCAAACTGGAACTCTTGTCCACATCCGGAACAAGCCATGCTGAAGGTCTTGGGATGGATTTTCTCCATTTTCCAGTCGGCTTCTTCACATTCCATGCTGTGACTTGTGACAAAATTGGCCATCCTCATTATTGCAGTACTGGAGACGATCATCCTTTCCGGCTGAAATGGGGGAGAAGGTGAGCACGAAGCATCCAAAGACTTTCTCTTCCGTTGGCTGTAACCGAGAGTCGTGGTCTTTCTTTTTCCCCTAAGTGCTTTGCTCTTATTCCCCATGTCGATTGCAGTACCTTCCTGACGTTTATTGTACAAATTACTCGATAATACCAGAATTGATAAATTCCCAGAGTAAAACCACCGTACAAAACTTTGATTTTTTGCTTAAAATAGGGTATGGCATAAATTAGACCCAGCATAGCAACGAGGTCGGGTGGGGCCATTTTCACTACTCTTGCACTCGGTCCTGCCCACACCGATGCATGAATTTCGACCGGACTAACATTTTTGGGTTCTAGGATAATGTGGGCAGGTCGAATGAAAGCCCCCAGGAGAGCACGACAAGCCACTTTGGCACCAGGGCCAAAACCATTTTGGTAGTCACCGAGTGTCTGTGGAAAAATGCATTTTTCAAAACCATTTCGACCCCCAATGTGTGTGACCCTCTTCAATCGATCTCCGCTTCATCCTCCCTGACACACTCATGCAAAGCTTTTTTGTGTAGGGATGTCGGTTCAGGAGATATTGCGTGCAAAGCGAATTGACTTCTCACTTTTGTTTTTGCTTTATAGCATAAAAACGAAAAAGAGTCTTGTGGTGAAACCCTTTGCACTGGAAAGCGGCTTTAATTTTCTATCTGGTATGTCAAGTGGGGTATTGTGAGACTCTACCACTTTAATGACATAAGGGTCCAAAGGGACCCTTCGTTTCTATGCAAAGTCCTCGACCACAGCCTTAAGGTCGTCAAGAAACAGTCCGTAATGCAGTCGAAATGGGGTAAAGTGAGAGCGATATAATCTGAATCTACTCAAGGGCATTGAGAGACCTTTTATTCACAATTCATTCATTGGTACTACTACCACATATAATATTGCATCACATTGGAATCCCTAGTCGTTCGAAGACGTCTGTATACCTTATGCATACAAATAGTATCCCAGTCCTGTACAATAGGTTGACACTGAATAATCCAAAATACAGCAGTGTCAGTAGGACATGTTCCGCTCTCCACATGATCACCAAGTACAGGAAGATTCCTAAGCTTATGGCTATTGTGACGAGATAGCCAAGACACCATTGCTGCATCCAGTACTTTTTGTCCTGTGAATGAAAAGTGAGATTGGAATTTATAGAGAGAGAGTCAAAGACATTCCAGACGTGTACATTTATATTGTGAAATACCCTGTAGGAAATGTAAAATCCAGCGATTGCCAATCCAATTCGAACGTACCGTAAAATTGTCTCTTCTAATAAAATACCGACGTTGGTGGCAGCTGAAAATAAAAATGTACAAAGTTCATCAAAGAAGAAAATTTGCTGGATAAATTACCTTCATGCCCCATGTACTCCTGACCGAATACAAATCTTGAGACTTGTCTGTCCAGGAACAACTCGACATTGAACACCTTTACAATTTAAAAAGGTGTTAAAGTCCCCTAAATCATTAACAACTTATCGAGATGACGTACAGTTTCAAACATGAGAACCAACATGGCAGCCTCCCTTGCATGAACCTTGAAGAAGTCCAAGATAAATCTCCACCCTTTCCCAATCGGTTCCAACTCGGATATCATGGCAAATGATGGAAGACATTGAAGACTGAAGTGGATTTGGTAAGCATAGATTGCACTCGTCATCACAATGAAATAGACGATGTTCAAATTTTGCATTGTCTCCACAAAAGTCCAGTCGATGAAGTAAAATTCCACAAATATAAAAATGGCAACGAAAACCGTCGCCGTTCCCATCCATGCAAGGAGAAATAGTTTCCAGCCCTGTGTCAAAAATACAAAGGTCTTATGAGAAGGGCTCCATGCTTTTTTCAAAACAATATGTGACCTTTAGTATGGCTCCATAAAGCAGTAAGACGCATGTGAGCGTGAGTTCAATGATAATCAACGCCAAGAAGGAATACACCCAAGCGCTGGCATCTAGAATATTAGAACTTTTAAAAATATTTGCATTTGAATTTCACTTCCGAATGTAATACAAACCTCCTTCATCATGCTGTTCAGTCTCATTATGGCCTCCCCCGGCTTGCATGTCAAAATACGCATATATCCCTCCAAAGTCCATTGTTATGCTTGTCAAAAGATTTATCTGAAAAAATGGACCATTGTAGAATTGTGGAATTGACTATGTTGTATGAAATGTGACGACTTACAATTTCCAGCATCCCAATTAATATCAGTGCACTTCCCGGTGGAAGCCCGAATCGGAAAATGGCCTTAAAACCCATATTGTATTTGACGTGCCAGTTATTTCACTACTGCCGGAATAAAGATAACTCCAACTTATCCAAAATCCGAATGTCACTCAAACTATTACTCGTATAGGTGCGAAGGATTGTAATTTTTATTGCACTGTAATACTGTTAAGATGTAGCGATTTAGCACATTCTTCCAAGAACTTGAAGGGAAGACGATGCTTGCTTGCTTTTGGCTTCGTTCCACAAATTCAATGGTATTATCGTTGCTGCTGAAGGTGTTTAATTTCAACAAAAAATATAATTACCTACCTTCACTGGATTGTACTTAAGTCGCAGCATTTCTTACAAACACAAGTTATGTATTTGTCTTAAGTTAAAAACAGTTAAGTCAACTTCAACGTGCTTTGTTTAACGTAGCTCTAACATCCTCCATCCATTCCCAATCACTGTTCATGAAGATATGATGGCAAGGTGAATCCATTGTGCGAGTGAACAGTACACGTAAAAACTAAAATATTTCCACTAAACTGGTCAACGTATGCACGTCAATGAGACATGGGAGATTGCTGAATGACAAAAAGAGGAAAATTGCACACACAGGCACATTCATTGGATTAATGGGCAGAATGTCAAGTGAAGGATGGTTCATTATTTCACAAAATTATGGCAAATATAAAAAAAGATAAAAATTCTAGGACTTTTAGATAGTTCCATTGCTTTACTGTGGTTTGACTTGACGTGGTAAATCTATACGCGATGGTAGCTGTGTAGCTTCTATCGACGATGATCATTGTAGTTGTAAAAGTCGGTTAACTGGCATTGAAATTGGAACAAGTCAATCGCGTTAAACTTATAAACTAAACTATAGTAATCGCGTGATGTTCTCTGTTTTACTCTACAACGGCGAGTGTACCTGTCTAAAGTCAGATAATAATAGTGTGCCTAGGTTGTGTGGGTGGACAAAAATCGCATGAAAAAATACACGAGAATGCAACGAGGGACTAAAATATATCCAACAAAAGGAAGTCTCGCTTTGACCCTCGTGGCTTTTGGTAAACCTATAAACGAAGCGACTCGTACGGACAATGAGAAATACAATAATGCAACGTAATCCCACAATTATCTGTAGCAAAACTTTATTTCTTCCACCAAATGATGATTGTACAATATCACTAAATGTTTAAAATTAATTAACAAAAGATAATTTCCAGCTACTACTTAAAAGCATTCGTTCAAGCTATAAATATCAAAAGGCTTTTCAAATCAACGACTTTTTAAAATCTAATTTAGATTTGTACAAAAGTAATTAATAATACCCTTTCGTGAGAAGTCAGCGTAGTATAAATGGCACAGCATTATGGCATTATTATTCCATTAAGTCCAGCTTTTTTGTCCATTATTAAAGAAATGACGAGTTTACATACGTACGTACGAGTTAATTAATTATACTCTGCAATAAAGGCAAAGTCTGCATTGTCTTGAGGATAGGAGTAACAAAAACAAACAGTGAAGACAAGGATGCGGTAGGAAATGTTTACAGCAAAGTAAAACAAATATCCATAGGTCAACACGTAATGTTCCGTGGCCCAATCCACGACCAAATACATGAAGATGGCGAAGCTCAAGAACAACGTGAGAAGATAAGGGATGCACCAATATTTGACCCAGTTTTGTTTTCCCTATTTTAAAATGTTTGACATTTAGGTGAGAAATGACATGAGGCAGATGAGTTACGTTGTACCTTGTAAATGATGATGAGTCCAGCGACGTCCACAATCACCCTTATGCCTCGAAGTACCATCTCTTCCAGTATTATTGGGTATGATTGGTCATCTGAAAAAATGAACTCTTAATGTTTGCCACAAGAACCAAAAAGATATCTAGTTTGTACCTTCATGTCCATTATACGCTCGATCAAATAGGACTGGAGGAAGCTTTCGACTTAGGAAAAAGTAAAGATTTAAAATCTGAAACAAAAAGAAGAATTAAATCAGAGACGTTGTCCTTCCAATTTTGGCATAATTTTACCAGTTCGGATGTCAGCATCAGTTGTGCTCCAAGTCTGACATTGTTCGAGAAAAATTTCCATATCCGAACCACCCCTTTTCCAATGGGTTGCAACTCTTCTAGATTCTCCGTCATGTGCGGAATGCACTGACATCCTACAGCAATGATGTAGGCATAAAATATTGTGTATAAGACGACAGTGTAGACTGCGCTGGTCAAGTTTTGATTATCATCCGTCCCTTCCATCCAAACGTAGTGAATCCATACGATATTCAATGTTAGGACGCTGCAAATGGTTATCACAATCCACGAGATCAACAGCGCACGGTTCCCCTGTAATTGCCAGGATGAATTTTTAGTAGTGTAAGTTTGCATGTTTCATTCAAAAGATTAACCTTCATAACAGCACCGATCCAAAGGAAGAATATGTCGGCCAAAATTTGCATAAACAGGAACACATTTAATGCTAGAACCGAAGGCGTTCCTGCCATGGGGAAAGAGAGCTTTTAATTTGAAATCTCAACAAAAGTGAAAAGTCTTCTTCTTACTCAGCATGAAATCCACTATTGGTGTATTCCAGTGTATGATGAATACACTAATCACATCCATACATGCTTCGTACAAGCTAATCACCTAAACAGAAAGAAGGATTTATTAGGATATTTTGATGGATGTTTGTTATTATATCACGATACTCACCGTTTCCACAAACCCACAGAGAATTAAACAAGTCCCCAGGGGCAAGCCGAAACGAAAAAACCTGCTCAATTGAGAGTGCATTTTTGTCCTCTGTTGCTTCAAGATTTTGATAAGCAAGGGCAAAGAAATTAATTAGTTATATTGCG
>JAQIWU010001572.1:0-15750 GCA_034696445.1 Isotomiella minor
TTTGTAAAGAAATCAATATAATTTTGATAATTCATAATTTTAATTTCGTCCATATTCCCCCACCCCCGATTACGTACCTGTCCCAACGTGTAATCTGCTGAAGAAAGAGGCTTCTCGTCCCTTTAAAGATCCATGCTACTCTGGTGACGACCGCCCATCCTGATGTCGACTCCACTGTTGTTGATTGTTGATAACTTATTGCTCAATTCTCAAATATTACACATACTTTTTTCTACCATTTAAATGGCTAGAATATCCAAATAAATAATCATAAACCTAAACCTGTATAATCATTAGAATTGGAGCTTTCTTTCAAACGGTAGTTTAGGTACTTGGTTGTACTTTTTGTGTAGATTTTATTTTGGGTCTTCATCTTTTCTTTACCCGAACGACCAGGGGCTTTTTTTATTATTGAGTATCCTTATAATTAACGACAAACAATAAACATGAAAAAAGACGCTAAGGCAGACATAAGGGGTTTTCTTACTCCAATTCAATATTATTGACAAGCATCGGCAAAGTCGATACTTTTGCTTTACATGCAGCCCTCTCATTGATTCAAGAAACAGTGATTGATGGCTCAACATAATTAACGACTCCTCAACCCTTCGTAACGTTGGGTGTAAAAATTCTGAAAATGCTGAAACGGAAGGGAAGGTGCGTCTCGTAACCATTTTGGCTCAACAAGAGTTTGGCCAGACTCAATATTTTTGAATTCTAGAATCTATAGTTCTACAGTTCCTTTTGTGAGTATTCTGGTATTCAAACATGTTCTGAATTGATTTAGATTTATAGATGAAGACGTGTTATTAATATACAATTCATCCAAGTCTCCAAAAAATTGGCATCATGAATCATGGTAGCAATTTTTGTGCATTCTGACTTTACGCTTGGCAGCGACTACAGGTACGCACTCAGGTGAGGTATAAAGCGAATTGTTGTAAAGGCACTCCTTTTGTTACAAGAATATTTTGCAGATGTCAGTAGAGGGTTTATAAAGGATTTCACGACTCCTGCAGCCATAGCCTCAAATGTGAAGCCAAGCAAAAAAAAAGAGCATCAGCATCAACTAAAAAAGTAGCCAAACATCATCGTATCATTTTGCAGCATTGGATTCCGCATTCGCATTCGCATCCCGTGCAAAACACGCATCATCTTTCGTTTTTGGTGTAACGGAATTTTAATTACATGCAACTAGCACCGGTCGGGATGATCAACGGTTAGGTAAGTAGCACATTGTATCATTGTTGCTCTTTTTATGCTTCCTACAAATCATTCAAAATTGCATTGCTTTCCAGATTGAGGAGAATTTTTCGGGGACACCGAAAGAGAAAGCAGTGAGACAGCCATCAGAAGCAACAGGTTAGGTTCCTTCCCACCCTAACTTTCTCCTACAGAAAGACCCAGGAAACTCGGGTTATGTAAAAGGCTGGAAAGTTCAACTCTTTCAGAGGAAAGAAACAATAAACAAAAGGACATTGTAAATCTGTAATTTGCATTGCATTGTTGAGGTTGGAGTTATTATGAAGGGAGGAAAAGCAGGATAAGTTTTGTAGTGTTTTGTCCGACGGAGGAGGCAGAGGGTTTTTTGCTTCTTCGTCTCTTCTTCTGGGTATGGGGAGTTGAACGTGAGGGTGAGTGAGTGAATCTCATCCTGAAAGAAAGGAGATGAGATTAGATGATGATGAGGGCAAGAATCAAGAATGTCTCACATGCCATCATCCATCCATCCCTTGCATGTAAAAAGGAAGATGGGATTGGCCGATACCAGGGAGATAGATGATAGTTAGTACAGTTCTTCTACTGCTCCTTTGCGTATGTGAAATAAATGAAGTTATGTTAATCCTAATGAAATAGAAAGATGAACTATTGTGGGCTTACTTTGTTGCCTTCCTTGTGTGTTGTTATTCCTGTTGGGGGCTCAGCTAAGGCCAAAAACTTTTAATGTTCATCCTCGGACGGATGGACCGCATATATAACATGTTTGAAAAGAGACATGGCACCTGACCAGAATCACAATCAGCCAAAAAAATTCCTCTTCTTGTACATTTAAATCTGAACGGAATGAACCAATCTCCCTTTATCTCATAGACTTTACAGTTCCACGACTTCTTCTTCTCCCCCGACCGACCGACCAGCAAAACTTTTCTATAGTCCTAAGAAAAGTAATTGACGAAGATTCTAATTCATCGTGTCCCTATGATCCTGAGTTATGTTGTCTCCCTTGTCCCTCGTTAGTGTCTCCATTTTATCCTCGGTCATAAGTAATATTTTTTCACTTTCTTGCAATGAATGTGGTAGCATCACCTTTTTCATGATCAGAGAATAGCTACAGAAATGCAAATTTAGCATTCAACAACGACAACCTCAACTTCAGTTTCCTTTTGTGAAAGTCGTCGAGGTTTGTGTCAGGGAAAAACTTTTAAGGTACCCATCATCTTTCTTTCACTCGCTTCTGCTGCTGCACTTGTACACCTGTGCTCACAAATGATAACGATTACCGGATAATAAAGGAACATGGAATTTAATGCAAGTACAATCACACTGTCAAATGTAATTCTTATGTACTTACTTGAGGCCCTGAGAGTTCACCTTGAAACTCAAAAGACTTATTTGAATCTGATGGTGAAGCCTGCAGGAGAGACATTTATGTGACATTTCTCATGCTACCAACCAACCAACCCTTTTAAATGAGATTGAACCTAGCCACCAATAGCCTAACGCAACCATACAAAATCAGAAATAAGAAACTTGTGTGCTTGCCATCAAGGTTTTTTACTTTCCGTAATCCAATTTTATCGTGTCCCAAATTTTAATGTTTGACTCTAGTTTTTACAAGAATTGAAATTGAAATGCTTTTTTTGAATGGCCTCACAAGACTACAAAAAACTGACTCATTCGTCATTAAATCACCCATTAAAAGAGATGTACTTATTAATAATGGACATCACAACATTCAATACTACGATTGTTGTTGCACCTATGAAAAGCGCAGCAAATATAGAAGGCAGGATGACAAATGATGCTTTTTAATGTTCCGCTGGGGTTAATTTCTGCGGCAGAAATTGGTGTGAGAATCTGAAAATATGGTGTTTTAACTATGAAAGTCATAATAAGGAAGTAATAAGGAGTTAATATTGTCGAACTTGTAATTACTATTATCATTGTTCTAATAAACAATGATGAACAGCCTCATGTGCCTTTGAAATTGCACAAGACAAGAGTGAAGTGAAGTATTTTGAAACAAAAGCGTAGTTTAATTAGATTTGGGTCCAATAAATAATTCGTTTCTTTCTTCTATGAAGAGTGACAAAATTCCTCTGTATACGTATTGCCGTGGCTAAATGAATGATCGAGAGAATGAATGCAATGATAATATGGTGAATGCAAGAGGACGAGGACAAGCGCAGAGTCCTTTGGCGTCGCCATTTACAAAAGTATTACGTACAACTCGTATAACGACCCCGTATTAAGTAGTTCACGTTATAAGATGCTACTTAATTTCATTAAACACCACCTCAGAAAACCACTAAATTTGACTTTGGACAATGTGCAAAGACACACGGCAAAGGATAAAATTGCTATATCATTCCAATTGAACCTGCACATTCCCTTCCTCAGTCTTTGTATCTCTTTGAAACTATGAAGTACTGCTACACAACAAGAGCTTTATTGAGAATCAATTTTTGCATGGCAATTTGTACGTCTATGTGTGAGTTCAGTATGTTATAGACATGACACGTTTGGTTCAGGAAGAGTAGTAGTTTCGGGTGAATTAATATGACCATTATTCTAACAGGACAGTATTGGTTGTTGGTGGCACTGACATTGGTATGCCTGGTTTCTTGGGATGGGAGAGAGATGCAAACAACGGGAATGCCCTGATAATTATTCAAGCAACTATGTGCTACTTTCTTGGTCACTTCAAGTCGAAGTTAAGTATCCCCATTTGTTTGAATTTCATTCATCTCTCTAAACTCGTTGTTAGCGAAAGATGTGATAACCACTTGCTTCACCATCAGCAATCATCATCTCTTTCTCTCTCATCACCACACACCAGACCAGAGGATGTTCCCCTTAGTTGGGCTTTTTAATACTCTCCGAGGGGGCAGCCTCATGTTTATAGACAGATACTAACCAACCAACGCAACCCAACCAAACACGGACGCAACTACTCTTCTTCTTATTCCCTTCAAATTATTCATCATCATCAGCATTTTATTGGCAATTGGTTACATTGTACCTGTGACCAGGTAAAACTGTGCGCAAATTTCTTTTCTCGGTGGTTGGTGGTGGCTGAGATGACTGACTAATGATCTTTCGCTGAAATCTGGTACAAAGTTTCCTCGAATGACACCATTCCTTCGTCTTCTCCCAGACATTTGCCATTTGCATGCCAGGAGTCTCCAAACATTTTCCATTTGACTGAGCATTGTAGTTTTATCAATAATTTGTAACAAAATGATTAACCTACTTTTGTAGCATTTGCGAGCAAATTACGTATGATGTTACAAAAACCACACACAACTTTTCTTTGATTAATTTATCGAAAGGCTGTGTCTACGGAACCAAATTGAAAGAGTGTGTGGATGTGGAATCATTTGTTTGTTAGTTGCTATTTCATTTTTCTCGCAGATCTTTTCCTTCTTCTTAATTCAAATGTCTTCCTTCCTATTTGTCCCTCTTTTAATCAGTACACCATTTGAAATTTGCACTTTGTTGATGACGATGGAAGTGATAAAATAAAATAAAGACGACGACGATGATGATACTTTGTAATCGTTTTCATACTTTGTAAAAGTATGGCATTGTTGCATGACACAGTGGAGCAGCATGCATTTCGATAGTTGATAGTAATATTTTACAGTTTGTGTGTGTGTAGTATGGTTGTAAGTAAAGTGTAATAGTCGCCTCAATTCTCAATGAACCTAGAAGAAGAGAATTATATTACACAGACATCATGAATTGAAACGGCAACACATTCAGCACAAAATATCTGCGTGTATTTTATAGTGCAAAGCAAAAAGGTAAGTAATTTCCACGAGAATGAGAGTGCATGGTTGGTTGTGATTGTGAGTGAGTGAAGACGGCTTTTTTCAGAAAGAAGTTACAGTTATCATCTCAGGCAACAACGCAACAAACGTAATTGCATTGCAATGCAGTGCAACAACAACAGGCAATGAACAGGTTGAGTCTTTAATGACCATCATTGAAGCAGGTGTATGGCACTGCCACTTGCCTGTCTGTCCATGATCACAGCACAGCCTCCCCTCTTCTGTACAAGTCCATTGTTCCAAATCAACAATTAGCACACGTGTCCAGAAGGAGGACCCATGGCCTCAGTTTTTGGGGGACTTGCGAAATCTCGCTTCCTGCTACACTTTTGGCCACGACTGAAGCCGGTTGACTGTCATAACTGTTTCTCATGCTATAGGACTTTGTCTGAGACAAGTCAGCACCACTTTCATGTCGCATAACAAGTTGTTTCTTAAAAAGAGATACTGATAGAGATAACACACATTCGCAATAGGCTATTAACGAAGCATCGAGGTTTGTCTGTAGCACTAATTTCCAGCTTATCATCAATTTTTGCATCTTGTCTTGTCATCATTCCCTTTATTGTGCAAAACCAGCGTCGTCTCTTCTAAAAGATGAAAGTATGAGATTGGGATTAACCCATTTTTTTATGGGAATGAAAAACCTATCATCATCATCGGAGACAAAATGAGATTCCAACTCAGATCCATATTCAGAGAAAGGCATTCGTATAATAAGGCACACATTCCTCGAAGGCATAGTTGAACAAGTGGATTTTGAAGAGTCTTCTGTGTGTGTGAGTGATGATAGGGAAGGATGATGATGATGTGTCCCATATGTTAAGGTGCTGAGGTCACTTTAAAAAACTAGAAATAATAATAGCACAAAAGAGCATGATGAACAGGTAAGCAATATATGAAGTAACATCATATCATATCCCATCGCAAGAAGAACCACGAGAAGAAGAAGAAGACGAGGCCGAGAGCAGAGAGGAAGATAGATACACACAGGTTGAAGAGTCACATTACACGAGAAGAAGAAGACGAAGAAGAAGTTTTATAAGGAAAGGAGGAATGAGAAAAGAAGTGAAGAATTGGGCTAGCGATGAGGACGACGATGAAGAAGAATGCAGGTGGTGAGGTGAGGTAGAGTAGGAATGCGCAGCACTATTACAACAATACACACACAAGAAGTAACTTTTTAAGACGGAGGATAGAGGCGAATGATGATGCGAGTCCGACAACAATGCACAACAGTGCAATAGCTATACCGTCCTATGCAATAATGTGTGGTAATAATGCCAATGCCAAAGGAAGCAAAAGTTGGAAGAACGTCTTCAATTGGACGTCGTCATGGTACGCGTGAGAACATTGGGGAAACGCCATTGTTGTAAACGCCCTCACTTCGTCCCTTCTCTTTCTTGTACTTTTAAGAAGCCCAGTTGACGATTGGGATTGGAGCCGTGAGCACCTGTAATCAAGTATTCCGCAACAATATTGCATATACATCTAAGATAGTTAGTGAATAGTTGCTGCAGTACAATCACACTCTCCTCTCCCGTCCATCTTTTCTCCAAAGAGTGCCTCTTCCTCCTTTCTCCATCGACAATAATCTTTTTACATGTCAAGTGACGACGACGACGACGATACGTATACGACTCAACAGACTATATAAAGTGTCATATTCTAGTGCGTAGTAGTTGATTGGATTCGGACGGTTTTTGTTGTTGAAGGGACATAATTTAAGGTAAGACCAATCTTTCTCTCTCTCTTGAGGTGTCAAGTCTTTTGTTGCAGTAAAGATTAATTTGTAGCGTTTCTGAGGATTGTGACACGACCATTTTAAATTTGAGCAGAATAGAGTAGTGCAGAGAATAAAAGAGGGATGCTATTTGGTACCTGCGAAGCAAAGAAGAGAGGAGATTGCGGTGGTTGTTTGGGAGTGTTGTTGTAAACCAGTTACTTTTGGATGATGATGTGTTGTTAATGCAGTGCAACTGATCTCTGTTTGATACAATGGTATATACAAAAGTAACTTTTAAAGTTGAACCTGAACTTGAATTTTTGTTGGTGGCTCTCAAAGATGGTCATTCACTGAGACTGGCTACTTACGACTATTACTTACCACCACTTCTTCACCATCATCATCATGATCTTGGCTGGGTGGCCATTGTTAATGGTTTTCAATTCATATGCCATGATGATAGGCTTTTGGAATTAAATGATGAGGGTGATGATGCTTACTTCCACTTCCAAACTAACTTTTCATGTCAATTCTGGCAGAATGTATCAAATCAGGTTGAATAATACCCATACAAATATTTCACACCCTGTTTCAAGTTGCCTCTATTGAAGACGCTAGTAAAGTTGAGTAGACAAAGATAGGCAAAAGCTTTTGGAGAAAAGTTTTGAGAAGGATGGATTCAGACAATTGAAGCATGCTTATTGTTGTTTGTGTATGACAGGAGGGGGATAAAATGCCACTGGTTCGGAAGCCACGGGGTGGTCGATTAAAAGGTCATGACAGTGAGGATGACGAGTCCACGCCCATCTGTCGCTGTCGGGTCTTGTATCTTGGCTCTGCCGTCCCCCACATCACGAAGGATGGACTCCAAGGGATTCAGGAGCCGTTGAAGGAGTTGTACCCAGACACCGGACTCTCGTCCCTCAAAGGCATTGACTCATGGCTAAGTGTCTGGTCGAATGGACTCCTCCTGGAGAATGTGGACGAGAAGAACACCAAAATCACCCGTTTCTTCCCCATAGAGTCCCTGCACTACTGTGCTGCTGTGCGAAATGTGCTGGTCCCTGCCACAAATGAAGGAGGGTCAGCCAGTGAGAAGATTCAGAAATTTCTACCTCTCGACTCCCCCTTCGCCCGGCTCCCGAACCTCAACCACCCTCCCCTCTTTGCCTGCATCCTTCGTCGTACGACTGGAATCAAAGTATTGGAATGTCACGCCTTTATTTGCAAGAGGGAGATGGCCGCCAATGCGTTGGTGCGATGCTGTTTCCATGCGTATGCAGACTCCACGTATGCCAAGCAGTTGGAGACTGGGGGCACCCTCCAGTCGAATGGGTTTGGCAGCACTAATGGCATGGCGAATGGGAATGGGAATGGCAATCACAATAATACTACTAACAACGGAACTGTGTTTAAGGACCCTGATCGTCAAATCCAACGGTCAGTCACTCCACTCAACTCCATAGAAAAGGTGGCAGGGTGGCAGGCCCTTAGTAGTCAAAATGGGGATGGGCTAGCCAATTCGACTGATGACGACTTTACAGACGGCCCAATGAGTTCTTCCACACCAAGGAATAATAAGTACGAGTTTAGTGCAGAGTTTCCCGATGAGGACGAGATTTACGACGGGGATGAGAATCACAAAGTTTGGGGTGGGGGCAGTGGGGTATCTGGTCATCATGGCACTTCTTCTGAGCTTGTTTATTTAGAACCTGATGGCACTTTGAAGTCTGTCAGGTCCCACAATTCCAGACTGGCTAAGCCACGCCAGTTCATTTCATCCCCTCCTCCACCCACACCCCCGCCTCAACAGTTTTCATTGCTCAAATGCCCCGAAGACGACGCTTCCTCCACAAAGAAAAAGACAAAGAAGAAGCTAAAGAAGGAGACAAAATCACAACAACTCGCCATGCAACAACAGCAGCAACAAAGGTACTTGATGAGGCCAGCATCAATGCTCAACTTGAGTTCCGTCCCCAACGGACTTGGGCCAGGGATGAGTCCAGGTAGAGCCGGCAGTGTGATGAACGTCCCAATCACGTACAGACCAGGAAGTGCAATGTCCACGCTTACTCGAACGAGACCAGGAGGTCCTATCCATGGACCCCAGATGATTGCAGTGCCTCCACCGCATCATGGGGTTAACGGCTATCCCATGATGCCCCAAATGATGCCACAACCCATCTATGGCCATTTGTCCCCACCTGGCCCCTTCCAAATGCACCCTCCACCCTTGATGAAGGGATCCAAGTCCAAGTCCAAGAATAAGCACAAGCTCATGTCACCACCACTCATGGTCCCTCCTCCACATCACCACCACCCAGGCATGCACCACGGAATGCATCATCATCCCGTAGGTCCAAGTCCCATGAATGGTCCTACACCCCCGCCCATGTTCCACCACCATCACCCAAAAATGATGGGAAATGAGGGAGAGGGTCACTCCAAGGGACACAAACACTCCCCAGAAATGATGATGATGCCATCACATTATGCAACAATAGAGAGAGGTTATCACTATCACAACTCCAACAGGTTAATGAATGGACACGGTGGCCCTATGATGAAGAATGGTGACTCTGCCACCCTCAATTCCAACAAGAGCAAGTCCAAGGGGAGCAGTTCCAAAGAAGAGAATGGAGGTTCCTCCCCTTTCAACACCGGGATTTACAGAAAGAAGGGTCATTTGAATGAGAGGGCCTTTTCTTACTCCATCAGACAAGAGCACAGGTCGAGGTCGTATGGGTCACTAGCCAATCTTCAGTTTGCAAACGAGTCTGGGGGTCCCTTGCAACGAGCCTCCGGCTCCCCTCCCCACGTGACTGCGGAGGGCATCAAGAAAGAGAGGGAGATCATCCAAATGGTGAGGGACTTGGACTTATCAGGAGATGAAATCGAAAGGTCTCAGGTCCCTTCGGAGATGTACCCTTCCAAGAAGACGAATGGGTATCACCACTACCGCCCTCAAAATGGACATGGCCCAAGCCACGGCCCCAGAATAACTCACCGGTGAATGTCAAGGTATGTAGTCACAAAATCCATTAATAACAACCAAGCACACATCCATGATCTATTATTATGACAGAGCATTCTTTAAGAGTAATTATTAATCAATCACCACCAACCACCACCGTCGTGATTTGAGGCATTGCACATTATCAATCTTTTCCTTTGCCTGACAGACAGGCCAACAAACATTTGCGCAGTCATTTACCCACATGCTTGAGCGTCACTTTGCAAAAGAGAATGTCAGCCCGATGTACACGTTTAATTCGATACATGGTTGCTGTATTTGATTAGGAAATGCAAATCAGGGACGTGGCTTTTCACAACTAATCAACCATGGCATTGTTTAACCAAGAGTGAAAACCTTTTAATGAATTCATTGATAAAAATATAAAAATAGCAACGGTGTTGATGATTCGTGTCTAAAACATATTGTTATATTCAATCCAGCTCTCTTTTTCTTAGGCTACAGCTCACGAGTTGAGGAGCCTTTAGTCACTACCTTCGACATTGTTGACTTTTTCAACATGCGTCATATAAATAAAATCAATAGTCAATGTTGTGGACTAAGAATTAGGTGCGCGTATAAAACAATAGTCATGTCTTTTGTCATCTTGGAAGGAGAAACCAGTGAACCAATAAGCAAACCACAAATAATTACCTAATGCCAATTACTTTTTGTCTCTCTTAGGATTAATGATAAAAAAGCTTGGGCAGGGGAGCAAATAATCAAATGATCACTACGATATACACAGACATTGTACAACTGGTTTGACACCAACCATCATGGGATGGCTTGGCTTGCTTACTTTCACCTCGAATTTTATCTTGAGGCGAATGACCACAGACTGTGCAACAGGCGTATTTCTGGTGGTATTAAAAACCCTCTACGCCAATAATGAAAGGAAATGATTGATTCATTGCGTACTATTGCCTAAATATTTAAATCTCTCCTCTTCGCAAAAAGGTCACAAATGATAACTGTCATGTTCATCCATGGTTTATGAATTACTTGTCAAAAACTAACAATAATTTTTTCATTTGTTCCTTGCAGGTCGCCTGTTGGATGATTCTGCAGAGGAGTAAAAGAAGAGAGTTCGATGAAGTTTCTTCCGCTCCAGACATCATCATTGTAACGCAATACGAGTGCAAAAAACTGAACGAATCAATTCTTTACAAGCTACTTACTTCATATAGATATACATATTTAGACTCTACATTTTGTACTACTAATTTCAACTTTTTGTAGTAACAAACAAACAAACCATCGGCCAAATAACTTAGTTTTCTCTGGATTGGATTATGGATTTGAGAAAATGTGTAACAGTTGAAGGGAATACCTGTTGTTATTCGCGATTCAAGATACGGATCAATGTGTGCACAAGGGGATTTACGATATTTCTTATAAATTATTTATAGATGTTGAGTTCAAGAAACAGACACATTGTAGAAGGCTAAAAGTCATGCTAATGTATAATAATGTAGTCAAGTAGTGTTTGCGAAAGGATGCCATATACAGCATACATACATAAGTTCACGGAGATGAATAAATAAGGACATAATGTAAATAATTTAACGGATATTATTAAATCATAGAATGTGCAATAATAATGGGGTAGATGATGCGAGCGTAGGTTGAATGAAGAATGCCTTTTGCACTTATTGCAGTTGACATGGATGCATTTCTGGATATTGGCTTAAATTTAAAAACAAAATGACATTCAAGTGTCACGTATTAATTGTGATGGAAGAAAAGTTTTAAGCTATTCGATGACAATACAATGCCTAAACAGAGTGAGATTATAATACAATTTTTCATAGCAACACAACAATTGTGCTGTTGTAGGAAATCAAATCAAAATCTGCTGCCTCAATTTTATACTTTATTCGTAATAATACTTACCTCAAGCTTGACCGATGGATGTACGCGTTTGGTTTATTTAAAAATAGATTTAAGGAGCCTAAATGCAATCTGTAATACTTTAGTACCAGAGGAAAGTAACTTTCAAAATCGAAACATGCAATCATCAGCTACAAACTAAATGATATTGGACCACGTGTGGAAGAATGATTTTAAAAATACTGTTAGATAGCTCAGAATTATATCCTTGTTAAACACTACTTAAAAATGAAAAAGTCTTTTTGTCCACAAGCGTCCTTAGAGTGCCGAAGACAACGGACTTTGTCAAATGAGGGTGCGGAAAAATTAAACAGGACCCTGCGACCAGCTTTTAATGTTATCAATCAAAATTTCTGTATACCTTCGAGTACACGAGAGGCAAAACTTAAGTCACATTTTTATATTTTGTACTGTATTTCATGATCATCTAGTAGCTATCTATGTATGTATTTTAAAAACGTCGATATCGATGTTAACGTGCCATCCCTTCGAAGCATTGTACATTAATTGTGCGTAACTTAGGATGATGATGATGAGGTAGGACAAGCGTCAAATTTATTATCAAATAAAACACGAGTGTCATTTTAAAGCTGCTGAGAAGAAGACTTGAATAACCGAAACTGGAATAAATAACGTAGACCAAGCAGCGTACCGTATAATTATGACAGAAGGAGACAGCTTCGTACTAATTAATTATAGGTTTGATGATTGGGTGTCATGGCGTCAAGCTCACGACAATTTCAAAGACTTCTGAACAAGAATCCCTAGCTCAAATTTATCACAGTTCACTTCCGCTAATTCGTTTAGCAATTATGGTGTATCTAAAAAGTTCATGTATTGCTTATACTGTACGAAAGAAGGACACTGTTTCTGGTGTGAATAATAAATGATATACAATTACATATGGATCAAGCGTGGCCATGATTTGCACTGTTCTTAAAATTAGCAAGAATTGCACCTATGGAAAACCATGAAACGTAGCACCTTTCACCTAAACTACTTTTTGAAGATTTCTTTCTCCTTTGCACAGTTTGATCAGTTTCATTTTGACAATTATCATTTTTTAACACGTTTGCATATCCAATAGGAAGCATAATCTACCAAATTCTCAGGATATCATGAATGAAAGTGTACACCACCAACCGCTCTTATTTTTTTCTCAATTCAGTTATTGTTGTTAGTTTACTGCGACCGATTGTCCTTCCGAAGCATATACAGCACAAAAGTGTCAGCAAAATTTACCTGCAAGACGAATGAAAGGGACATTTTAAAACTGAAATCTTATGATAGCTGTTCTTGGCCATGGGATATGCTTCCATGGACTTGCCAAATTGTTAAAAATTCCTATATACTCAGGTCAATTAGGGTCAAACAAATGATGATGATTGTCGCCTCCCCATCACAAAAATCCAATAGGGATTATTTTTGATCAATCGCAGAAAGCATTCCTATCCTGCTCCCCAAAGGACCCGGATTCGGAGTAGTCATAAATAAGAAACATTATCTCCAAAACACCCACGCCCTTAGATTACTGAACGACATTGTTTTTTTTTAAACTATGTTTGCATATCAAAAACAAAAGACAATTCAACTAACAGGTTAGATTGTTCCCTTGCAGTCAGACACACATTAATATATGATTTCTCAACAACGTTCTGTACACTTTTCATTGAAACTGAATAAATAAATCAGTCACAATAACGATTGCATTTTGAGAGGAATAATCATAGCCTGTTTAATAGGCTCAGTTTGAGACTGATAGAAGCTTTTGGGAACAAATTGTTAGCGACAATGCTACCATTTCTACCAACAAAAGGAATTCTTTTTCATTTCAAAAAAGCCTCAATTAAGTGGTAATGGTGCGTTTGTTTGAGTACAAATTCAGTGGATAAGCAAAGTTACGGTAATTATTCACTCTTTTCATGATGCCAGCCAACTAAAACCAAATAACGAACCAACCTACTGCCTTATAAATCACAGTTACTCTTCAATTGAATCAAGATAATAGTGGAAGTTCATGTTACCCACGTAAACAGTAGCATCGTCTTCATCAATTAAGTTCCTACTATTTCTAATTTTATATTCCCGAAGCGTCGCAATATATGGTCCCTTGGGCTATTTCCGGGATTGTGTAGTTGGGCATGTGTGAATGTTAGAATTAATTGCTATACAACCGCATTTATTCTGGATTAGCGTTATTGATTTAAAGATTACTGCAATTAACTTGCATTTTTTCGTTGTAAATGCTCATTCGGACATATATTTTTCAGGATCAACATTTTTCTGCTTTTTTTGTGGTCAGACGTCTAGTCATTTCCTTAAGCAGGTTGCACGCAATGTGTATAGTTTGTGGTCAATTTTAAATCGGGAAGCACTGCGTGGGCGTGCATCCCGATACATCTGTACAGATCCGGTGACCGGAACGCCCAATATTACCTCGTCTACAATAGATTTTTTTAAAAAGCTTCTTCATCAATCTTCTTCCTTTGGGTATGGCTAAGCACTTAGCAGAACGAAAATAGCAGGTAGCCGATGAGTTGTTTTCATGGCTTTAGTCGTCGTCAGTGATACTATCGCCATAGAATTTCCCTCGTGCTCATCTTTTCTTTTTCAGCTTTGTTAGGATACTCCCTTATAAACCTAAACTTAATTTGTAGAGTTAAATGCTTATACGTGAAATAGTGGCAAGGAGCCACATGTAGACATAGCAATAACGCCATGTACAATTCAGCCATTGTGCTGCCAAGCACAAGCCACGCTGTCTCACACTGCCTCATACGATGAATGGTTACGGTACACACGGCGAGCCAACAGAAGTGAAGCTACTACATCTCTCTCATTTAGGCGTGATTCAACAAAGGTGCTGCATTTCTTAAATAAATAGTTCCTGTTAATTTGCCGGCAATAAGTCAGTGGTCAGTGTGCTACGGACATGCTTCAGAAGTGCGTTATTATTGCAATACTCAAAGAGTTATCAATATAAAACATTGATGGTGTAAGTTTATCAAAAGGTGAATGAATACAAAAGAGTAATTATTATTATGTGTAACTTGTTGACTTAGCGCAGCAGAGTGAAGGAGTCTCAGTCTCGAGTTAGGTTTATTTAGTCGTTGAGGCCGTGTCTTGCTACACCTTACCTACCTGAGTGGAAGAAACAGTCTCAAGTGATATATATAATATTAATTAGGAAAGCCACCCTTGTTGCCTCATCATCAACATTAAATTCGATCAGATTCATAAGTGATAACATTTACAAGTGGTGCAAGTGATACGATGCAAAAAAAATATTCTAGGAAATGTTAATCAAAGAGATTAAAGATTGAGACATTATCATAAATGTGTACATATCCACATATTGAGTGTTTATACAGTACACTTTCAGGTTCAGAATAAATCAGCAGCGTCCCTGATCCATTATTAATAAATTAGACATACGAGGAGAAAGAAGCAAGGAGGTGCATCATTGGACGTAACCTTGTTCATCAGGGTTAAAATCCAGAGAAAATCCGGCATCTTGGGAAACGATTCAGCGTAAGTTTTATTTTGAAATTAATTTTTCAATGATAAAAAATTAACATACAGAAAAACACATTGTGAAGGAGGAAACAACCCGTAATGGTTATAAGTGACAGCAGAAGTCGACAACATTTTAAAATTTCTAATCGGCCACTAAATCAATCACTGAGAGTTTTACCATTTCCCTCAAAAGCTTTTAAGACTAGACTCAATGGTGGTTTTTTGGGGGAAACATTTTTTCTGAACTATAGCCATTGATTTGATAGCCGTCAAAAACTCATTCGCATCAAAGGATTATTTTGTTAGTCGAATTATTAAAGTTATTATCATTACTTACATTTTCAAACACAACAAAAACTAAACGCTACATTGCTCCCTTATTTAATTGCGTTGGTTTCGGTTACTGCAAAGCTAAGTAGGTACCTACTTAGTTACCAGTGGGTGGTATAAAAATATGAAAAAGACTTTCTGCAGTTGAGGACAACAAATAAAGTTCATAGAGCGTGTAACTGATTTGATTAGGTTTCATTTACTATAGAGGTTTGCGT